>OZ014457.1:14722530-14889540 GCA_963966035.1 Acleris laterana | reverse complement strand
TATCAGCTCTGAAAGGAGTCGCCATTACATTACATTGGGTTTAATAAACCTTCGAGTCGCATAACCACACGCGATTCGTCGACGTTTCGCGTCGCTTCGCGTTCGCGCGCGATTCGCTTCGCGTCCGCGCGCGATTCGCTCACGTAAGCCGATCCCTACCTGTCCGTGCGCGGCGGCCAGGTTGCGCGGCACCCGGCGGCTCCACAGCACGAGCGCGGGGTCGCAGAGCTCGGCGTCGGGCTGCAGTCGCGCCCCCACCGCCGCCGCCTCGCGCGCCACGTCCGACAGGTAATAGTGCGCGAGCAGGGTCGGGTGCGCTTCTATGTACATGTACTGAAACACGTGTGTTTTTTTTCGTCTTTTTAGGGTGCCGCCGTACCCGAAGGGAGCCGGGTCGTCTTTCTTTCAACATATTTTTATTTTTGTTGTATTGTAAATGCGGAAAAGCATACAAGCGTTTATTAGCATGTCTACAGTTTCGCATTTCTACAGATTTTCGTTTTAACAGATTCCCATTTCTACAGACAGGTTAGGCCTAGTCAATAGAGCTCATTCTGTGTCCATAGAGTTAGAAAACTTTACAAAATCTAATTTGACAGAGTCGACGGAGCTTTTTTTTTTTTTTTTTTTTATGTCATAGAGAAGGCAAACGAGCACACAGGCCACCTGATGGTAAGTGGAAACTGTGACCCATAGACATTCGCATTCACAAGACTGCAATGCAATCCTAAGACTGCAAATGCGTTGCCAACCCTGAGGACTAAGATGGAATGCCTCTATGCTAGTCATTTCACCGGCTGTCCTAACAGAGCTCCTGTTTTGGGTTGTTTTGGCCCTCCGAGCTTCATATAAGAATTTTATTACTTGTTTAAAGTGTGTATCTGTCTCAATGTACAGTTATGAATATGTAAAGTCGGGAATCCGTACAATGAAGAATCTGTAGAGGTGGGAATCTGTGGGACTGAGAATCTGTACAGGTCGATTCACAAGAGTTGGCACGAATGGACTGAACGAAAGTAATGTCACCTATCATTGTGTGAGTACCGTCCTTTGAACCGATGTTCGAATTTCAAACCGAAAACCTGTTACTATTTTACACACTAGTATACTTTCATTCGCTCATTCGATCCATTCCTGCCAACTCTTGTGAATCGACCTGTAGGTAATGGAAATTTTGGTGAGATTATTTATTTATTTATTTATTTATTGGTGGGAAATCCAACAGTTACAAATATAACATACGAAACAAGAATAGGAAGCACAAAACCAATTACAGGATTTCACATGTAGTGACAGAGTAGCAAACTTAAAGTTTAGTACAAACTTCAAAGGTACACGCACATACACAAAAACACTAGCGCAAATAAAAGGTAAATTTAAAACTACTGCTACACACCAGCCAAAGGCAGATCGCCAAAAGGTTCTCATACCTATGGTACAAAACATGCTCAAACAACACATTTCGCTATCAAACTTCGCCTCACGGAAGGGATTTACAATTGAATATATCGATATCCAGCTTATTCACCCAATTATTCAAGCCTTTACCAGCACGCGTCAAGAAACTGTTTTGTCTGTTGTTATGATTATAGTTATTCCATTCCAACCATTTAAAATCGAATTCAGACAGTACGGAACCCTCTGTTCGCGAGTGTGACTTGCAATTAACCGTATTTTTTTACACAGAGCAATTTTTTTGGCAATAATGTACTTACCCGACTGACGACAACGACCTAAGACTGCAAATGCATTACAGACCCTGAGAACTATTAAGAAATGCCTCTATGCTACTAATTTCACCGGCAGTCCTACCCTCACACCGCAAAACAACATTGCAAACACTGCTGCTTGGCAGTACGGTAAAGGAAAAGATGGTGGTAGCAAGTGCTACCACCCCTATAACCTATCATAGGGAACATCCTACATTAGAGTCTAAGTATACTATTAATAAAGTTTTGTTAAGCACACTTTGACCAAATATTCCTAATTCCAAGCACAGGTATAAAACTAAAACATGAAACAAAGATAAAAAAAATGCTGCACTTTGTAATAAAAATAAGGAATGTAAAGGCCATTTGTTACATTCTATTGTAATTACTTATATGTATATAATAAAAGGTAAAATGCAACAAAAGGTAGCTATACTAATTCCTATATTTTTTATAAAAACACCATTTTAAATTTTATCTATTGCAAATTTCTTATTATATGCGCTAAATAACAAAACAGTCGTTTAGCTTGATTCTTAACCCACATAATTATTAAAACTTTTTAAGACTGCGCCGAGCAAACGTCGAGCGTTCAGTGGCGCCCTTACTACTATTATTGTGTTTTCCTGAAGAATTTCCTTGCAATCAGACGATACGTTTTTGAAGCGCAATTAAACACAAAATTTATGGGATACGTAATAAACTTTAATCACAATTACCCTTTGAGTAGTCAGCTTAACGGGAAAAGGTGGCCACTTTTTTCCGTTAAGTTGATAACTCGAAGGTGAATTATTGTTAGTAAACTATGTGATATACGCTTATAAGTTGTGTTTTCATTTGTAGTACAAAAACCTACCGACCAATTTCAAGAAAATACTTTAGTTTATTAGAAAACACAATAATAAGGGCGCCACTGTACTTCCGGCGTACGCCCGGCGAAATCTTAATGTTTCAGATTGCACTGATTTTTAATGTATGAAAAAATATGAATAAATGACATAAGTAACAAGTGGGTTAAACTTTTTGAAATATTTAATTATTTACCTTCATGCATTCCCCAGGTTTGTACACTTTGTTCAGCTCAGCGGCAGCCAACTTAGCCGCTTTATCCTGGGCTAACTTCTGCTTCTTAGCGAGCTTCTCAGCAGCCGCAGTCTTCTTTCTGTTGCTTTTGTCTTCTATACTGTCTGTAACGAAAACCGACATGTTTTCAGAAGCTGAACTGTACAATCTGTATAAAAAATCAATATAAATAGGAGAATAATACACTAGTCGGCCTAGTATGGCTGCGTTTATCACGTGACAAAATGTAGATAAACCATCCGTCATTCTCACACCTATTTTATGTGTCGCAAAAGTCAACGCAGCCATATTAGGGCCCCATGGACCAAAGTAATAAGTTATGTTAGCTATAAAGGACATAATTACTGTTGTTTAAAACAAATAGTGAGACAGTGTGAGTATTTGCTCCTGAATCATCAAGTATTTAAGTATGTCTCTATAAACATAGTTATGTTTATCATTACCTAGTACCCATAGTATGGTCAAGTTCATAAATATGTGTACACTTTAGTACCTTGTGTATTTAATTTAATGTTTAAACTGCCATATGAACTGTCACAGCGTTTAAAGTCACAAGGTACTAAAGTGAACGGATAGTTATGAACTTGACTAAAAGCCTTGTGGTTAGTTTGTTAGTTGGTTAAATTGTTACCCGCTTCTTAGTTATAAACGAGAAATAAGCTTGGAATAATTTATGCCATGCTTTGTCACTTTCTGTCAGATGCTAATGTCACAATTATAGATAAGGACAAAGCATGGCATAAACTATTCCAAGCTTATTCCACGTTTATAAGTGAGGGGGTTAGATTGTCCTGAGTTTTTGTAATCTACCTTATTCTAACTCTGCTACATAGTACCAAAATAAAGCATACATAATGACCAACTGTTTTCACTTTCTTTTCTTAACTACATATAAAGATATGACACCAACCAACACTTCTACGTCTGCTTCCGGAAGTAACGGAGCCTCCGTATCCAGAACTGGATGTTCCAGAGTGAATTGATGCTGCTGAGACAGTTGACGCTACCCTGGTGTCACCAAGAGCCGTCACCTGGGACCCGCTGATCTGCACCTCAGGCAATTCATCATCATCGTCGTAACTTGGAAAATAGGGATCTGTAAACAAGAACGTAGTCTGTGAGCACTTTGAAGATGCTTTGGTTTTCTACATTTCTCTCACTTGCTCTTAATAAGATTGTATGAGACCGAGTGAAAAATAAGTACAAACACGAAGCGTCTTCTTAGAGCTATCGCACTGTATTAATATAACCCCTCATTTCTAAAAATGATAATGTTGAATGAGTTGGTTTTGCTTTCTTCACTATTTATTACTTAACTTAGGTATTGTTTTTATTTGGAGTACATACCTGGTTCATATTGAATCTCAACATCTCCCTGAGTCAAATCGACGCATTCATTTTCATCGTTTCTTTTCAAATCGAATTCGTCTGAAACATTTTAACAAAAATGACGACGAAAATATAATTATTTCGTAGAGGTTTTACAACCACTTACCATGATTACTGTGATTGCTTTCATCTGATGATATATTTATACTCATGATTCTCAAATACCAGTGAAAACCATAAAAACTAAAAAGAAATCAACGGAAAAATGATAAGCGAGAAATGTTAACCAGAGGGAATACTGGGACCTGCCAGCCTGCCACTGCCAGTTTCAAATAAACATCGTTGATGTTTTTATACTTAGCATTATATGAAAAATAACTTTATTTTCAGAGTGTAGAGTGTATTTTCATAGAACGACATTACCACTACAACTTCAAATAAGTTGTCTTGTCAAAGTCAAAATCACAAAAACTTCAAAGTGACGTTACTGAAAGCGTTTAGTTTTTAACATAAACGAATTACGGTTAAAAACTAAAGAAACTAGGGAGTGTGTCAGCCAAGTTCCGTGGAAAAGTACAACGCTCGAAGTATCGAAGTGTATTTTATGTAGTATTTTTGTAAACTGAATGGGATTAATGCCTAAATAAGTAACTATTTTATTTTATTTATCATTATTAAGGGTGATCGGTGTTATTATTCATTTCATTAAAATTACAAGAAGGGTTTTAATTTAACATTTTATGTTACATACACTATATTTTCTTTTTTAATCGTAGCCTGATTGTGCAAAATGAGTTTGCGGAATTTTTTAGAGTTGTAGGTAATTTTGTAGCTCTACCCCACTCTGGGAACGAAGGCGTGAGTTTACGCATGTGTACTATGTAATATTTTTTTTGTAAATGTTTATTTGGTTTGTTTTCTTTTTCTGTGCACAACTTTTGTCGGTTTCTGTATGATTATTTGGTTAACTAGTAGAAACTGTCATTAGGCATTAAGTCCACCGTATGTTTTTTTTGCGCAATAAAGATTAAATATATAAATGCATAAATTCTGTATGCTCCATTTTTTTATTTTATGGTTTATACGCCCCATTTTGAGGCATGATCATTTGTTTTCATATCAGGTTGATTACAGGTAACAATGAAAATTAAAAAACAATCGGGCTGGTGCATTGCGGACCATGATCAGTGTAGAGTACCGACACCGTTAAATTTCAAACGAAGAACGTATTAGAAATGAGCAAATTTGTGAAATTTAATTTAGATCTGTTTACTCCGTTAAAAAATGGCTGTAAATTTAATACCAGTATCCAAGGAAACTAGTAAAACAGAAAACAGTGTAAAAATGACGGAAAATTAATTTATTGCTATTGCATGGCCGTAAACATTTTTAATCATATAGTAAATTTGCCTTATAACAAATTTGTAAGTACACTGTGTAAATGGGTTATAGAAAAAAGATTTTATTCTATTAGAGAGTTTTAATCTGTACAAAACAGTTAACAGAAAATAATATTAAAAAAAAAAAAAATTGTGCATGAAGCCTGAAATTGTATTTATTGGATTGTATTTGAATCATTCGTTTTAATCACATCACATTTGCATGCCAGTGTCGCCGAGGAGACCGCTGATCACATTGTATCACAACTAATGTAACCGCTTCTCAAGCAAATAAATTGAATTTGAAAAAATACCGGCCAAGTGCGAGCCTGACTCGCCCACCAAAGGTTCCGCACATGACGTCGTTAACTTAAGCTTGCATAAAGACTGTTTTTTAGCGATTTAATTAACCATGTATACTTTTCAGATTTTTCAAATGCTTGTAGTATAAGACGGTATTGCCAATTTTCATAGACCTAGGTCAACCGAAAACGCCCTTTAAATTTTAATTCCCTTGAGAGTCTCGAAATTTACGTTTTTTATGGCAAAAACGGCCGTATCTTTATTTACGTTAACTTAGAAGTTTGTTTTTTTCACAACTTCAAGGGACTATCGACCTGAGTACCTACATAGTTTTAATTTCAACTCGATACCTCCACGCGTGCCCGAGATAACAACAGACAGTCAGACGGACAACAAGGTGATCCTATAAGAGTACCGTTTTTTTCTTTTGAAGTACGGAACTCGACGACAAAATATAGTCTCAAGAAGTCCTGAGAGTTTTCCTTTGAAATTCGTTATCTTTCTATTCTTTATCTGGACTTTGGTAGAAGTGTCGTAATGGTAAATACAGTTTTTAGGTTCTAACGTATCAGGGGTTGATGTATGGTCAGAAAATAATAAGAGCAAACACGCAGCTACTAAAGTATATTCGAAAGTCAAAGAGTGACAAATCGAGCAACGGCAGCGCGCTAGAAGCCTTTCCCGTGCGTGACCCTGGTGATCAGGTCCCAGGCCCCCTCAGGCTGGTCTGTGGGCACGAAGTGCGTAGCTCCCAGCACAAGTATGTCCGTCAGCGTCCGGGCGCTCCTCACGTAGCCCGCGAGCTGCCCGTCCACTCGCCACTCCCGGCGCTTCGCTGTTTTGTACTCTTCAGAACCGTTGAAGCGAAGGTGTTGCAAGAAAAACAACGTGTCCTTGTATGGGACTGTGGTATCCTTGTCTCCGGTGTAGAAAACCATAGGGTAGTGATCCAATAATTCTGATACCCATGGCGCAATTGAAAGTGTCATATCGTCAGACAAGAAATGATACACCTTAATATTAAAATCATCGAATTCATATTCTCCTATATGGAGTGCAGTTCGGACCGCAAGACTTTGGACTTTCTTTATATAATCATCCTCGGAATCAGTTTTATGTTTGGTGTAGAGGTTTTGATGAAAAGGTTCGCAGTAGGCGCCTCCTATGACTAACCCTTGTAGGTTTATCTTAACTTCTGCTGTAGGGTTATTTTTAAGGATAGCATACCCGGCAGCCGGAACGTACTTTCCGCCATACGATTCCCCGCTAAGGAAGAACTTGTTCTGTTTTAACTCCGGAAAGAGTTGGAAGAACTGAGTCAGGGTGGAATGCAGCTCCTGGCCGACTTGAGTCTCGTCTCTGCAGTATCCCTGCTCGTGATCGGTGAAGCTGAACCCCGCGCCCACAGGGTTGTCGATGTAGATGAGGTGGTGGTTCAAAGCCCAGTGAACCTTCCTGAGCTTAAAAGAATCTCCGTGTACTTCGAGAGGACCATTTTCCGTGAATAAGCCGAACAGAGAAGAGGAGCCAGGGCCGCCCTGCAGCCACACGAGCACAGGTGCGGTCTCTGCGGGTTCCGACACTGGAGGGAAGTACCAGAAGAACTGGTTGGAATTGTAGGTCTCGTTGACGGTGAAGAAGCCAGCGTAGCTGTCGAGCTCTATCCCAGCCAGCTTCACGCGCGCCTGCCGCCGACCCTCGGCCGCTTGACCGTTTCTGATGAAGGGCGTTAGGAAGAGGGCTGAGCCCGAGGGGCCACCAGCCCCGCTGGCGCCCCGAAGCGTGGACTGAGGCTGGTGTAGGAAGCACGTAACACCAACCACGGCTTGACAGACTAAAACGAACCACAAAGGTCTCGCCATTGTGCTGTGAGCAATGTTATCGTATTCTGACATTAACTGAGGCGTTGTGATTTTTATACTAAACTTCTATTCATATACATATTTTTATGTTGGCATTTTTAACGATTAATGAAAGGTATGTGTTTGAAATACCAAAATTTATAAATATTTTAACATTTATTTATGACCCATGTTATACTTAGAGTTCCGTGACTAAGGGAATTGTTCAGCATAACATTGTGAAAAGAAAAGTAGGTATGTAATGGTGGAATAAAATCAAATGAACTAATTTTCGTTTTGCAGAACACAAATTACCCAATTTCGATCTTTATAATAAACCAATGATATGATATGATAATTATTATGCAGAACAACGAAATGCATAGGTAATTTCTCAAATGATAGTGTTAATAGGGTAAAAGTTTCTAACGTCTTTGGTTACTAATTGGTCACAGTCCTAACATAACCTTACACTATATAAATAAATGACATAAAATGCATAAAAACAAGAAAATTATCTTAATGATTAATCATTGTTATATTATTTAATCGTATGCCTGAAAAATATATACAATTTGTTTTTATGCTAAATGTTCATAACGCTTCTCGTAGGTAGTTAAATGAAATTGTGCAAAAAGTCTTTAGCCTGATGACGTCCTCATTTTGAAAGGTAAAGAAAAAAAGCCGAAGAAGTTTACCCGACTGCACAAGGTCTTGTTTTTGTAGCTTTGTATGTCTCTATTTTTGTTTCTTTATGACTTGTGACCAATTGTAATCTAAACTAAACAGCTTGACAGATTTTAAAGTGCGTCGTTAAAGTGGTGCGTTTTTTTTTAAAGTCACGAAATATTCTCTAAGCTTCTGCTTAGATTCTGTTTTCCCTTACTACGGTTAAATTTTTATTTACAATTCTTGATTTTTCTCTAGATTCAGCCATTGTTGTATACAGGGCATTACACGGTGCCTTTGAGTTCGGGCCTTTAAATGTAGGTATCGATTCCACTTCCTAAATGAAACTCGTTTTGCTCTTCAACTTTAATAACCCTCCTACTTGACCCTCATTTTTTTAATTATTTTTTTATAAACAGCATTTTCAATGCACGACGTCCATTTGTCGTGAGTGTCGTGACACTCATTACATAAAAAAAGACTGATTCGAGTACCAGAAAAGTTATCCTACCGTTTTACTTCACTGAATTTACCAGTTAAATTAAATCAGGTATACATATTTTCAATATCATAAAATAAAAGTATCACTTGAGGAGTACAATCAACACCTACAAAGGCCCGAGAACATAGGGACTAAGATAAGATAATATAAGGTAAGCATTTATTGTCAAACTGTGTACAATTGTTATTACATGTCAAAATCAAAAGATTAATAGTTCATATAATTAAATGAGCACAAGTAATTATGAGTGTCAAATTGACGGCACTTCATTAAAACTAGGTAGGTAATTGAATGCGGCAACGTGGATTTAAAGCTCTACATAAAATATTGCCTTAGCAAAAATAATAATATCGCCCAGTGTAATAAATAACCCACAGTGAACGCAGCCTAACCAATACTTGTGTAGGTACGATATGTTATTACACGTGCGTACTGCGTATGTAAAGCAAGTCGAAGGTATCTTGTTTCAGAGTAATGTATACCTATTGTAATGAGTAGATATTAATTGTTGTTTATCACTCAATGACATTTATTTGACATTTGCATAATTAAATTAATTAAAAAGTTTCCATATAGTTATAAATACCTGATACAAAGAAAATGAAACTAAAATTGTACCACATGTACACAAAATAAAACTCAATATCAAGTGATGCCGCGGATTTCCCTTTTTCTGAATCTGAAAGCGCTGAGCAGTGGCGGCATGATTTATGGATATGGTTTATGGGAAATCAATAGCGGTCCATTGTTGCGCTGTCAAATCAGCGCTTTTTATGGCTTACAGCCGCTTTGTTGGAAGGAGATGACGGATGCGTATTGTTTTAGGAGTAACAAGAATATTCGTTGAATTTGATGATTGATATAGTATATATACGTACTTTTTAAATGGCAAAACGATATTACACCTACAGAGTGTATTAAGTCGCTAGGTAATGCACAGTTAAAAAAGAACCTTAAAAAATGCCTACTTTGCAGGTGTTTTTATAATTTAAACGGTTTTTTTACTGTAAATTATTGAATGATAAAATGAAGATGTAAGATTATTATTGTACCTACGTCCGAAATGGGCAAACTGTTTGAAATAATGTCAAGTACCTTTATGTTAAAGAACTTGGTGAAAACTACCGTGTCCCTCGATTACCTGGCGAATCACTCACCGTAACTATCACATTGACGTTTTGGGGATTTCGACATTCGTAACAGCATGCATAGTAGGATTTTGAAGTTGAAAAATTACCACAGACCATTTAACCTGGTAGGTTAAATGGTCTGTGAAAATTACATACAGAATGCGATAACGTTTCTCTTCCCTTTAATCTATATCAGGGGTCGCCAAACTAACGCCCGCGGGCCAGGTCCGGCCCGCGAGCCCGTCTAATCCGGCCGGCGGAAAGATCATCACCACAGCCATTCATCATTTCGTAACTCAGCAAGATAACGATTAATCGACGAAATATCGTTTAAGAAAATTTCAATGTCATTACAAATACCTTAACTCTTACTCAACTTAAAGTTCAAACAAAAATCAATAGAATTGTCGTTGTTATTTATTAGCTGCCAGTTCTTACTAATCGACGAATGAACGAACAAGTGTAATTATTTGTTACGTCCTCTTCGAAAATACATTGCGGCATTCGTTTTGCCACTTGACGCATCGCATATTACGTTTGAAGCGCATCAATGTACTTTAAAGGAAGTAATTTTACGATAAAGATCGTGTTTTCCAAACAAAATGTACTGTGGCCTAATAAATCAAATAAGAATTAAACAGATTATAAAAGTAAAGTAAAGGAATAAAGTACAGTCACGGAATAAAATCCGATGTCTGTTACGTTTTGATTGATTACGTCACTTTAACATGCTGATACATCACTGGGATTCACACTGAAATGTCACCTGTCACCTATCATTGTCAAGATGGCGAAATAGGGGGCAGGCCGTTTAGACTGCAAAGCATGGCAAAAAAATAGACATACATACAATCGAAAAACATAACCCTCTTTCTGATGCAGTCGGGTAATCGTCCCTCAATTTTATTGATTTTATTTTACTTATAACTTTCATTTTCTTTTTCATTATATTCCCGCGGTCACACTCATAACCCCATTGATTCCTTCCTCGAAGAGCTTCTGAAATTGAGCTTTTGCGATTCCAACTTTTATGAGGTATGAAAGCTTTGGCAAAGAATAATTGACTTCTAATTCTGCCTTCAAGCTTAAATTCTCACAGAGCTAAGCTTTGATCATTTTTAAAACGGCATATTTAGCATTCTTCAATGCTAGAACAATAATACAAAAAGGGAAATCATTTTAATATAAATCTAATAGTAAAAAAACTTACGTGACGCAACAATGTTACAATAGCTCTTATTAACTTCACAGTAATGGGAGCCGAGTTAAAATCAATACCATAACACGTCAAAGCAATATGGTTTTATAACCGCCTATAAGGCCTAGTCACTTCAGTATCGAATGATGTGATGTGATACAATCATTGACTTAATTTAATGATGTTAGTACGGTTTTACTAACATTTTTCTTCCTCTCTCCTATTTACTCGTCCTTAATGAAATCGATCGCTCGACCATTGCTTACAACCGTTTGCACTTAACCTTGAAAAGGCACCAACCAACTTACTCTATTAACCTATTATAGGTACTTTATTTTCTCTAATTTACCTTGTGATTAGGCAATCCCAGGAACTTGTGACGAGTCTTTATTCAAATATAAAGCAAGCTTCACCTCTTTATACCCTCTCTCTTGTTTATTCTATGACGGAGGGCCGTCCCTGGCCCTCCAGTCGCGCTTTGTGTTTCAACGAGGAGGGTCGTTGCCCGCACCCACGCGATCAATTTAAAAATAAACTTGCGTCACACATCCTGTTCGAAACTAAAGTCGAAAACAATAATTTTAACGATAAAAAAACACAAGTCCGTGTTTTTAATACAAAATACTAATCTAGTGTTTGTATTTTCATCGGATTGTATATTTGGATCGCGTTCAGGTCGTAAATTTTAGTGCTTGGGGTAAATAAATCAAGTGGCTGACTCCGTTTGTTGTTAAATAAAGCTCAATAGACTTCCCTTTTCAAAAAGAGAATTGCAAATTGAGATGAGCATTTAAATTCAAATGCAGAAAAATGTTGACGCTATTCGATATTTAAAAATATCTAGGAATTACAAGATGGATTGGCGCGAGAAACTTTTCGGGAAAGTGTTGGTGAAATGTGACTCAACAGGACAACAGAATGGGAAATTTGAAAATGTGGCTACTTTGGAAGCGTTGAAAGACTGCGTGGAGGATGGTGATGGTATTGTCTGTGGTATTTATTTTTCTTTTGCAAATATAAGTGACACTAGTGACGATTTTGGGATTCGCCTGGAAGAGGTGTATAAGACGGTGTTCCCAAAACTGAAAGTGGTGGAAGTGGTACTGTGGGCTCACGTGGGGACTCCTGAGGGACCTGTGGAGAGAGAAGCTGGCTTCAGAAGGAGTCTGACTGGAAAGCCGTGGTTTGCTGTGCCTTTCCATGATGTTGATACGAAAGTAAGTGAACCTTTATACAATCCATATTCATAACGTTTTAGGAGAAGAACAGTGTATTTTGTAAGGAAGTAATTAGCACATACACGAGGTAATTTAATCTTAGATAACTCTTAAACTAGCATGAGCCTTGACACATATATTGATGATCTGTCTCGTGAAAATTCATAACGGTTCTATAGTGGTTTAAGAATTTCTCTCAATAATAGTTCTCAGTTCAGTTCTCGCAGTTGTCAAAATGTATTGAGTCAAATTAACTACAGTAATAATAATATTAAACCCGCAAACTGCCCTTTAAAAAAGTCAAAATAGTCTTGCCCATGCATTTTAATTAAGTAAAACATAATAAAACGAACACAGCAAAAAAAAACCTTAACGGTTCCTTCCATTTTCTAATTTACCTCCATAATATACCTTTCTTCATTTAGCGGGAGCTAGAGTTGCCATGTATAACGCATATTACCCCATAATTACTTCGCACCCCTCACTTTTCCCCGCCAGGGGGTCTACGCGTACTTGAGACAGGTGCACACTGTACCGAGGATACATTGATACCCTAGGTAGGGTGGATGAAAGGGCTCGAAAAACTCTTGAAATGAATGTTTTCATGGAAGGGACGTGTATACAGTATCTTATAGATACACGAGCAAGTGAAAGGCTTTGATCCTTTTCGTATTTGTAAAGAATCTCATCTACGTTGAGATGTTTAACTAACCCTTACTCGCGACTTTGTCTGCGCTGAATTTATCAATCGGTTTTCCTTAAGGAATTATCCAGTTTTTCGTGATAAACTAACTTAGGGAGCCATGTGTATGCCTATTACTTCTTTATAAATATACCTACATATTTATGTTGACTGATATTATAAATTTGAAAGTGTGATGGTTTTTGCGTTCTTATGGTTAAATGCCTTTACCGATCAATTTAAATTTTGGGTCATACATAGTTAAAGTATTGAACAGTGTCGGAAGTAATCGCGCGAAAAGTCTTAAATACATACAAATTATGAATCGTTGTGCCAATCATATCCAGGGCCTAGTTTAGTTCAGTGTGACTAGTCACAATTCAAATGAAAAAAAATATCATTAATGATTTAAAAAAGTACAGAACCAAGGACAAGGACTTCTACCTGGATGTTCGACTGTAATGTTCTGCCTGTGCATGTGAATGCAGTGAAACATTCCAATTAACGGTGTTCGGGGCGTATTGAGGGGTGACACGGGTTAGATTCTCGCCTTGATCAGAGTTCGAAGTTACGTTAGCTCCATCCCTTTCTCTCGATTTAGTCTCGAATGACGAGTGACAGGGATGCACGTAACGTAACTTCGAACTTCGATTTTCAAAGTAAAGCCTCTATCTACAAAACTGTCCCTTTGCGCTTTGGGAATTCAAGTTTGAAGCTTTGATAATAGTCGGTATGTAGTTGTCACGGGTGTTTTACCCCTTTTGTAGATTGTAATGAATAAAAGTAAGTACAAATTAATTAATTACTTTACCACGACAAAAAACTACACACGCGAACATATCAAGACAGGAATTATATTTGTGTTTTCAAATTCAAATTTAAATATATTTATTTGCAAGTACATACACAGATCTTATCAATATACATGTCAGTAGTTAGTAGGTACATGGATATGTTCTGCCACAATTTGGCATGCAAAAGTCTTAATCTACATTAAAAATAAATGCTACTATTACTTAATCATATTATTATAAAAGAAAGACGTCAGAAAAACCTGTGACGTCACAGGTTAGTAGTAGGTACTTACTTGATTGACCTTTTTATTTTACAACGTGTTGTAATAAAAATATGCTTATAAAGGTTTGTCTCAAAGGGATACTATTTTTTTTAATTATTATTATTATCAATCAGTGTTTACTACGCCCGCGTCGGATCAATTTAAAACTTCATACAATAATGGACAGTGTCGACCACTGACCTTTATTTAAAGAAAGTGAATCGTCACGAATGGAGTCAATTTCATGTCTAAAACATTATTTCACTCTCAAACTATCTCAGTACAGTTCTAAATTTATATTTTTTATAGAAAATGTTATCCGAATGCAACGCGAAATTGCTATCGACTCGTAAACGCATTCATCGCTTATTGTCCGAACTGTGAATACCACACGCAGTAAAACACATTCTAACTCAAAGTATTCTACAGACAAAACGCAATCGTATATGCAGGTGGACTCAGTTAATGTTCCAATGAAACCAGTTTTGACTTAGGTCTATTTAGAAGCTGTATTCTCGCCCACGCGTTGCGATTTGCGTTTCATTAAAATTTAATGGTTAGGGCATGGGAACCAACTACACGATCAAAAGTACAAAGCATTATGTCTACACATTCAACCATTTAAAATTGTAGCCTAATATGAGGATGTAGAGTTCAAAGCAGAGTCCTTGTTTTTCCTTTTGAATACGTAGGTATTGATATAATTTTATACCGATTTAGCGATACCGTTTTAGCGTTCAACAGCCAAAATAATAAAAAGTAAAGGGTGTTACAATGGCGGGAAGTTCATGGTCATTGTACCTTATCTATGGTCACTTGCGGGGTTGCCAACGTTTTGGGGTGTTTACCCTATATTTGGAGGTAAAATATATACATGCGGTTTTTAGGACATTAAATTGTTCTATTTATTTAGCCAACAGTACAAGTAGTTACCTACTGAGTTACGATGTCAGAAAGTATTCAATTTGATCATAAGTATTCGTATAATATAATAATCATTATGAAGTTAGGTATACAATTCCCTCCCATTGAATTGTCAAAAGTGACGTTGGAAAGCTGAACAATATGCCTTTATAACACAATTTCTCCCCCATTGTTTCCGGGCCGATATTACCAAATTCCGACATCTAAACCATGGAGCTAAAACAAACAGGACCAGACAGGCATAATATTTGCGTACGCGTCTGTTATGACGTTCCGAGGCATGCGGGGTATTGTTCTGTCCCAACGACCCTGCATTCCAGACGGGTACAAAGGATATAGAACACGTTTTGTACACGTTTATACATGTGTTTTTAGGATTCTGTTGGAAATATGAAAATAGTTTTGTATAAAAATGTGAGTGTGACATATATCGTTAATTGAATACAAAACAGACACAATCCGAAATGAGTCAGTGTTGCATTTTAAAATTAGAAGCGGTTGGAATACGATTTTTAGTGACGAAGCAAATTATTTTGGAATGTGTCCGTTTTGTATTCAATGAGCGATATAAGTACAGATGAACTTGGCAGATGGCTTGTATTGTTTCTCTCATTTAGACACTACACTCGTTTTTCTAATCCAAATATTGATTAGTCCAACGTTTTTTTTCCCAAATCTATGTCATGCTATATAATTTACCCCTTCTACATCAAATGAGCTCTACTTTACCCCATTTGGAATGGTTATTCGATTCAATGCTTGTATACAAGGTATTTTTTTATTAAAACAGTTTTTCTGCTTCCATATTTAATAACAACTGAACTTTACTCTCCTTAAGTTGTACGTCCAATAAACAATAACCCTGCTTAAACAAGTAATTAGTCCTACTTTTATCATGTTTTAAAATTGTTGTCAAAAAAATCGTTGGACATTTTTTTTAGTGGTTATTAAATCAATAAAAGTGCGCTAGTCCGACTCACACTTGACCGGATTTTAACGAGATATTGACCCCATTGACCTTTTATCTTGAGTTTTCGACATTTGTATGCGATTGCGTGGTTCATGGCCATTCACTGTATTTTTTTTAAATATTAAAATATTATAATGCTTTATTCAATGTAGTATAACATGATATTATGGCCATCGCAATATATGTATAGTTAAAAAAAAGTGAAAATGAAGAGATTTGTTTATTTTATATCAAAAATTGAGAAAGGTATTTTATGTCACTTGTGACATGAATAAATGGTGAGGTGCGACAGTGACAGATACACGAGGGGAAAGGGGTCAAGTCTGGTGACAATGTGGGATGGAATTGGGGCGATGGAGACAAGAATCAAGCCAAAAACAAGAGATAAAAGCGAGTCGGATTCGCACACCGAGGGTTCCGTACCGTATAGTAGATATTATTATATTCCGATTTCGGATCGAATCTGCGAATGCCCAACTCACTTTTTTAGTAATACAATGGAATGTTATGTAATTTATACTGTGTTGTATTGAGTGATAAAATCTGAATCATGTAGATACAACTTAGCAAATGACTTATGATTTTCGTCGATCCCCACTTGGATGGAGGTGAAACCACAATATTCTCTAGTAGAAGCCACCATAGTAAGCAGCAGACGCCCTACTTTGAAAATCAAAGTTCAAAGTTACGTTAGCTCCATCCCTTCGAGACTAAAACGAGAGAAAGGGATGGAGCTAACGTAGCATCGACCTTCAATTTTCAATTTAAGACCTCATATTTACGATACTGGAAAAGGGCCGAATCTTAGGTACCCGAAACCGACGTGCGTGCATGACTCGATTTATGAATGTGGAAGAAGCGAAAGAAATGTATCAAGAACGTAGCAAGTGTTAAGAAGTGGTATCTGTCTACCCCTCTGGGAAACAGGCGTAATTCAATGTATGTATGTATATATGTATTTACGATAAAAATTTAATCTTATTGCCAATAAGCCAACTCCAACTACCATGACAAAAACAAGTCTCCTCTTTAACAAGTTATAGTTTTATTTTACTTTTTCATAAATTATCGAATACATTAAGCAATGGCGCTCGCTTCGAGGTTCTTCAAACATCGAATACTAATGCAAGTCAATATTTAACTTGACATAACCGTCGAGTGCTATTGACCCTCCGGGGAGCCAGTTTTGGTTGAATTCGAAGATTCTGGCAAACACGAGACGTTCTCAGAAATTGGGGAGTAAATATGATATTTCGGTGAAATTCGACTCACAGCTGGAAGAGCGAGCTAGAGGCGTTAATATTGAATATCTTTACATAGTTTAAAACAAAGTCGAATCCTGCCGCTAAGTGAATACGCTTTGTCCTTGTCTTTCACTGTGAGATTTGAATTTGACAGCATGTAACAAAGTATGATGCGAGTCATAGGCAACCATGAATATAGGAGGTTCGTCGTTTCATTCAGTTTTGCACTGAAATCAATTTGATAATTCCGCGTGGATCCAGTGAAAACAGGGTTCAGTCTTCTGAGGTTCAAGTGAAACAGGGTACTATATCTAGTAGTCTCCGCATATGACTTACACCCTTTTTAATTATGAGTAAAGATAACTTAAGCCCTTTTGCACTAAGACCCTAGAATAAGTCGACTTAACTCAATAAAAACCGGGCAAGAGCATGTCGGACCATGCTCAGTGTAGGGTTCCGAAGCCGTAACGACAAACACAAAAAACTATCTCAAAAATGAACATGTATGAACCAATTTTCTATTTAGTTATTTGGCGCTGTCTTAGATGATTTTTAGTAGGTATGAACCCGTTAGTCGCCTGTATCTCAGGAACTAATTTAGTCTACTTATTGTTAGTAATGATTATTTTTCTTATAAATTCGTATAAGTATAATATCTCAAACAAGAGCCAAGCTTTTAAGTGTGAGATCAGAATACCTATGTAGGTAGTTAGGTATCTACTAAACTGCTTCAAACCGACTTTAAATTACAATAAAAGTTTAATCTTTTATAAAGTAATTATAGAAATTGAAAAAAAAAACAAGGGCCAGGAAATAGAATTTTAAGTTTTCCAAACGATACTCGACTCAAATCAATAATCTAATCGATTATTTGTAAACTTTCAGATCGCAAATCGCAAACTTGTAGGTAGCATTCCGGGGCACGTCAGAACAGCATCTAGGCGCTCGCTCGATTTGTTACTTGGACAGACTCCCCCCGCGCGTCCTGCACGCCCCGTTAACAAATTTTGTCTATCAAAGTTATCATAGGCGATTTTGATAGGTATAAACACTTTAGTCGCCTGTATCTCAGGAACTAATCTTGTCTACTTAGCCGTGATAGTTTTCCTTTAAAATTCGTTATATGCGCTTTCGTAGAAGATTTTTTTCAGATTTTTAGTATTTGAAGTTTTGGCTGTAGGGGGGGGGGACACTCACAAAAAAAGGCGCTTTAAAGCTTAATATGTCATAAACGGATCCCTTAATCGAAAACTTGTTTTCATAAACCCGCAATATTTTTGAATGACCTATCCAACGACATCCCACACTATGGGGTAGGCAAGAAAAAAAAAAGACATCCCCACGTTACGTGTACGGGAAATGCATGAAAAAAATATATTTTTCGAAATTTTATTTTACCACTTTGTTGTCGTGACTAATATGCATATTCATGCCAAATTACAGCTTTCTAGTACTATGAGTCTCTGAGCTAGACTGGGGACGGACGGACGGACATGGAGAAACTATAAGGGTTCCTAGTTTGACTACGGAACCCTAAAAAAAGGGTTTATACATAAACGGAGTAGTTCGTTTGTGACTTTAACCTTCATTAGACTTTAAGGTACCTTTTTTCTCTTAGTCCCCATAATTATAGGTACTTTATCAGTCTGATACGCGACCCAACACGTGTGCACCTTGCTTAACACTCTACAGGTGACAGTGCAAAGTTCAGTGAACCCGCTGCCGTGACCACCGCGCGTAAACCACCCGATCTTTATCTTGGTTTAGGTTAAATACCTCGACGGTATTGTTAGCTCGGTCACACTTAACGCAGCGAGCTGGAGTCTGAGCAGCGAGTCTTGACATAAGCATTTTTTCAAAATTTTCACATGGCAACCATTTTACCTATGAAACAAGCTGTCACATGCGTACCTATCCAGTCTTCATTTCGTGTTGCCAGCTGATATGAAAAAAAAACTGGCAAGTAGCTTTAAAAACATTCTAAGGTCATAATGATTCTATCCATGTACATAACATGATGAGTTTTTCGTAACATGGACATAAGGAAAAATTACAAAAAATCCGATTAAAATTATCAATATCGCCGAAAGTACTACATCGATGAACATACATGGGGGTGTTTTTGGTAGCCCTGGAAGTGACCTATTGTTTTTTTTCATTTGGACCACTAGGGAGCCGACAGCCCGACACCCTGTATAATTCTACTGTGGCACTTTTACTAGCTTCATTTTACATAGAGCCCCTACAGGTTACGTTTATCTCTTAATTACGTCTTACCCTGTATATTGGACCATTGTGTAGCGCTTTGAAGTATGTGACCCGTGTAAATCGATAAAGGGTCACTTGATCCCCCTTTGTACGTGCACAATGCTCAACTCGTTGCTCGGAAGCTCAATGCTGCGTGCTTAAATGCTCAATATTGCAGCCCGCATTGCCGCTATCCGGATTTGCTTTAATTAAACTCCTGGATTTGAATACTAACTTGTTGATGTTTTATACTTAGCATAAAAAGCAACAGTCGCTTAAACTTGCGAAAAGTATAAAACTGTCCGTCTGTCTGTCCTGTATGTACTTATAACTTTTTTTTATGCAGTTTTCAGCAATAGATAGTGATCCGGAATCACTAGGTAGGTTAGGTAGGTAGGTTTTATCTAAGTAATTTATGTAAGGTCGACCAAGAAAGTGGTTTACCAGTTTAGACAAAAGTTTCTGTGAGATCTAATTATCGCTAAGGTTGACACTTCTCACAGTCATAATATTATTGCAAGGGAAAATCGAACTTGTTTAATCATGACGTGAAAATGAACTTCAACCGTAGGTAGGCCGCATTTTTGGCCGACTGTACAGTCACGAGATTTAATTTGGTGGACTTCAAGCATATTTTTCTTGAAATGGGTCCCAAATTGACGCTCGTAACCGTAGGTACAGTCAACCAATTTGATTCCTAGGCCACTATGGACTTTGTCAACGTGACGTTGTAAACCAAATCATAGGTAGTCTCTTACGTTTTGGTTGACAACGTCACTTTAACATAGTCCAAAGTGGCCTAGAAATCAAATTGGCTGACTGTACCTACGGGTGTTACTGAAAATTATATTTCTAATTTAAATTAGTACCTATAAGCCATAGATGGACAGCTTTGCTCTGATACTCGATCCGCGTAGAAGTCATTTTGTCAGTCATCCTTCGGAAACTGACAAATTTTCCAAGATAAAAAGTACTTACTGCTATGTCCTTTCCCTAATTTCAAACTGTCTTGATAAAAAACTACCTTCTACTCGGTTCGTTGGTTTAGCTGTGAATGCGTTACAAACAAACAAATAAACAGACAGAGTCATTATCCTTTCACATTCATAAAATATTAGTATGGATATATCAATATCACAGATATTAGATAAGTAGTGCGGATTAAAATATTAATTGGAAAGCGTGATTATGATTAAACACGATTTGTTTTTTTTATTGAAACCGCGATATTTATTTTACGTGGCACAATATAAAATATACTGAAGCAATAAATAGGTTCGTGA
The DNA here is from genome assembly GCA_963966035.1 of Acleris laterana. Classification (NCBI taxonomy): domain Eukaryota; kingdom Metazoa; phylum Arthropoda; class Insecta; order Lepidoptera; family Tortricidae; genus Acleris; species Acleris laterana. The sequence continues at coordinate 14,868,773 of OZ014457.1, read as the reverse complement.
TAAAGTGCCACAAACCACAACATTAATATCAAACACCAATATCCCTAAAAGCACCTGCGGGTGGAATAAATGACATCCATCTATCAGTGTTGCTAGGAGAGAAAACGAGGGAACGCGGGTAATCAAATGCTTGAATTACATTTCATCGCATTGTCCAAACAATAGAACCATAGAGCACAGAGTACCATAGACAATGGTTTACGCACTCCAGTTGCGAAGTTTGTTTTCTTTTTGTTTTCATTGTCTTGAAGAACTCGGATCGATACGGGTTGGTTTTTGCTTATCCAGGTAATAATAGAACTGTTGTATTGTGTGGGTTTCTTAAGTGTGGACTTTCAGAATATTTTCTTAATGTGAAAGTCCGCCTGTGATAATTTTTTTTTCAAGTTGGCATCACTTACAAAAGTCTTAAAGGCCTTTTTTTCTATGGTCACTGATTGTTTTTAAAAGTTTTTTTTTGGGTTAAAGATGTAGTTAGTTTATCGATGGATAAAATCAATAAACTGACTTGAACCGACTTAGAAAGAAATAAATAAACATTTTAAATTAAGTACTTAGTTTTATTTTAATTTAAATAATTTTTAATTGTATTTTTAAATTACTCTTAGTCATATATATTATAAATTTTTCAGCATCTTTTATTATTTTAACCCAAATATGTCGAGAAACGTTGAGTTTGACTAACCTATTATTATTATTAATTTGCACGAATAACAATTTAAACACATCAACAAAAGTTCCAGTCCAGTCAAGAAGCCGCCATGTTAATCCAATTTCCCTTAATGTTTTACAAGGTTCCCAAGATTAAGAACAAGATCCCTATAAGTGCTTAACGGTCGGCCGCGCACAGAAAGGGGGGTGTTGCGTTCCGCCCGGATGACCGGACGGGTAAATTACTTTCGGATTATGGCAACCCTAAAATATACGTGGGCCTAATTGCGTTGCGTAATAGAATTGTTACGGTTGGCTGCACTGATGTTCGATATCATTTTAAATTAACGTTCAGACTCGATTCATTAAAGATAAAATAGAGTATTGAAGCAAGAAATAACTTTCAAGAGATTTTTGTTTAATCGTCTAATAATTTCACATCGATATACCGTTTTATTCCCACGATCTTTGCACTAATACGTTGCGCGATATAATTCTATCTGCGCAGTGTGAAAGTGCTACATACATACGGGTATAATAGAATTTAATATAAACTAGCGACCCGCCCTCGTTTCTCTTCGGTTTGTGTAAGTTTTCTGTAACATACATGCATACATACATAAACTCACGCCTTTATTCCCAGAGTGGGGTAGGCAGGGCTACAGAATTACCAACAACTCTAAAAAATTGTTTATAATTCTGTAACCACATTTTGCACTTTTAGGCTAAGATGTTTACCAGTTTATTAGTGACAGGTTGCAAGCCCATCGCCTAACAGTACTATACGCCTTTATTCCCTTAACCGTCACACACCGTACCGTAGCCGTTACGTTTTGTAACACCCGTACAAAAACTGGAAATAATTATATATAAAAGCCTTCCGTTAAAAATAATTAAACTGATGGTGAAAACCGCATGAACATCCGTTCAATAGCTATAGAGATCACCGCGAACATACATACAGACAGACAGACGCGGGGCGGGAAACTTTGTTTTATATAGTTTCTTAGTATTCCTTTAGGGCGCCATGCGTCTAGGGTTTGAAATCTAGGTACAGTCTAGGGATTCCTAGACAATTTGGACTATGTCAAAATGACACTGTAAGTGAATAAGAAGAAGTCTCTTACGTTTTGATTGATTACGTCACTTTGACATAGTCCAAAGTGGTCTAGGAATCAATTTCTTTGACTGTACCCTAACTTTAATGTCCAAACCAGTATTACCGGGATTTTCGGTACAAACTATGAGTCCTAAAAATTCTGGTACTCTGGATACCCAAGACGCATATAAATAACACATACACGGTGGAATTTAATCGGTGATCAGGAATCCGAAAATCTTAATTATCAATCTACACAGAAACCAATACGTGAGATCTCGTGCAATATAGCTCACAATCTAATTAATCACACTTAATTAACATCGGTAAAATGTACACTGACTGAATAAATGGACACCCTACTTTTATTGAAGGGAAGTTACTCGTAAGTGTACATACGTCAAGTGCTTGCTGGCTTTGGCGGAAAACTAGACAGATCAGACGTCAATAAATAATTGCCGCCATTTGTTATCTACGTTACGATTTAAGTTTATGTTTTAAGTTTCTATGGCTGATAGTTTGAAAAGAGGTATTAAACTTTTCAGACTAAACCATTAGTAGGGTGCCAATAAATTTTAATTAAAATTTTATTTCAACTTAAAAATTAGTTATGATAAAAAAAAACTTGGTTTCACTTAAGTACCTACTACATAAACGTGACCGCCATCGATTACTGAATTAGAAAAATGGGTTCCTGTTCACCGATTAAATTCCACCGTGTATAAGCATATAAATATACATAGATAATTGTTTTAATACTTAATTTAGAACCGTCTTTGCTAAATAAACAATGTAACAACAGTTTAAACAGTAAATTCACGCAAAACCTCCAACATTTAAGCCAAACAGAGTAAAATGCCCTATTTTGCGGCAACGTTTTCAGACCGGGTCGCTACAGAATTTTGTACTTGTTCTCATAAAAAGCGTGTTCACTGGTTGCGGTGAAACGGGTGAAAAGGTTGCGTGGAGTGCCCTCGAGCAGACGTCGACCCAAGAGAAGAATGCGCGGGAAATTGTGACCCGCGTTTTTAAGATGTTGATAGTGTTGCCAGGAAAAATAAAATTTTAAAGAGAGGGAAACTGAATTATGTTGGAGTTCTATGTGCAACTAGCATTTAACGTACGTACACGTAAACTCACGCCTTTATTCCCAGAGTGGGGTAGGCAGAGCTACAGAATTTCTCCAACAACTATAAAAGTTTTTGATAATTGTGTAACCACATTTTGCACACTTAGGCGAAGATGAGACAGTGTATTAGTGACAGGTTGCAAGCCCATCGCCTAACAGTACTACACGCCTTTATTACCTTAGTCGGCTTTTACGACATCCACGGGAAGACTTGAGTGGGACTATTCTAATCCAGCAACCACACGGGGGTAACTTCCGGTTTTATGTCCAAAAGTCACGTTAGTTACTTTATTTGAAAATGTTGTGCATAAGATTGAGTAAAATAAATAAATAAACGGATTTACACATTACACATAATTATGAGATAAATTAGTAGCACTATTAGTTGATGAAATCTTTTAAAAGTATACTATAAATGAAATTTATGTCATTGTGTCCTACTAAGTCACTGGAGTCATAAGTATGTAACACTAACACTTAATACACACTAACATACATACATTTAATCACGCCTGTTTCCCAGAAGGGTAGGCAAAGACCACTTCTTTCCACACACACACACACAATTAATATCCAATATCCGCACACAGATTTATAAATTACTCAAAGAAGAAACAAAAGCCAGAAACAAACTTCACTCCACATGGATGCATAAAGACGGTGTCATTCTTTAAAGGGATCTCTTTCAGTTATCATTAACAAAGTAAAAAGTAAACAAGCTCTACGAGTAGCATCAATATATCAATAGTTCGTTTGGAATAGCAATAAATTAATTATACGCTGGCTTGTTACTATGTAATACACTGTATCTTAGGAGTAATAATCGCTTGAAACGAATTCTAGGAAAGTTGCGATTTTTTTGACGCCGAGTGTACCTACATCCATTTTTACAGGCAAAACTACGGTCTAACAAAAGCATGCAATAATAAGCACTCGAGTGAAAGTGAATGGAGCGCTAGACGATACTTCTCCCCTTGTTTCGGGGTTGCCCTCCCCCCTTCGCCACCCCCGAGCATAAAGTATCTTTTTTAATTTTTTGCCGAGGGCCAATGTTTTGTTGGGTATTCAGGTTGGGATCCGTTCCTGAATGTTTGAGATTTATTCTCTTCATCAAAGGCGTATATTGAGTTTGGGCGATTGATTTTATAACATTAAATCCAGAATGAAATATGGATTTCTGGGAACTCCGGTTGTAATTTACTTTTTTCCGGGTCCTATATTCAAGCATATGGTTTTTGCTTTAGGCTAAATATTCTTGCCCAAGATAGATGTTTTTGCTTAAAATCTAGTCGCTAAGGCACTTGTCCCACCGCCGACGATGAGCGGGAAGCGAGTACCGCTAGCGATCAACTAGTAATATTTTTGTCTCACTTATTGACACGGGATCTATATTTTTTGTTCCGTCAAACTAGTGGAAAGAGTTCTCGCCGGCAGTGTGAACAGCCAGCGATGAACGATTAGTATACGTGTCTCTTTTACTAACACAGGATCCTTATCTTTTGTTCGTTTCTTGGGCGAGAAAATCGCCGATAGCTGATCGCTTACTCGCTCTTGGTGGGACAAGTGCCTGAATCAATTAATATGAAGATGAATGTGAATATACTTTTGTAGTTTGAAGAAACTTAGTTTAGCATCCTAAAATAACGGCAAAACTTCAGAAATTGATTGTTTAATTTTAATTTTAGCTTCATTTAATTGTAAACGATTGTAAGGTCTGAAAATAAATTTCGTTTTATTCTTTCTATTCCATGGAAATTTCATTTTTTGACAAGCTCTTGTTGCCAACTGTACTTTTTCTCACAGTCATCATCCGTTTATTAAGACCAAACTAACGAATCCTAATCCAGTGATTAGGTAGGTACGTTAAGTATGGCAGAGATGCTGATGCCACCTTAAACCTCCTCACCTCATTACGATATCGGGAAGTGGTCCAAAAGTGACTTGCATGAAACCTAAACAAACTGTCAACATGTTAAAATATTTTATCAATAACGTGGTATGAATCAATCCTTAAAGCGACACACAACACGTAAACATACTTTCATTAATCTACAGGGTGGGGCGTTTAAACGTAGATTCTACTCCTCAAACTAGACAACTTTTGTTTAGCAACTTTTTAAAATCATAAAGTTTTTAGATTGTTCTTTTTCAAACAAAGTAAATACTATTTTCAATGTACTTAAAACTCCGTCTAATTGACATCGCCTGTCAGTCTAGTCACTCTACAGACATAATCAATTTCATAGTACATTGCGTGTTCGAATTAAGTTTAAAATGTAACAAAGTTAAACCGCAAGTTTTTTTTTCAGTTGTCAAACAAACGTTGCATAGTTTGAGGAGAAGAATGTACATTTTTAATTTTTGCTCTAGTTACAGGCCCCACCGTTTACTTATAACCCGTTTTAATGAAATGGGAAATCAACGCATTCCCTCATCACGTGATAACGCGGGTGCTATCTCCAATATCTCACGGGCTGTCTGTCTGTCAATGGAGGCTTTTAGCTGATTGCTCTGCCATTGTGACATGACGTACGGACAGACTGGGAAGTAAAGCATACGGAGCTCACATCTTAGTTCTGTTTTTACATAAGTAAGTACAAGCAAGGTAAATATTTCATAATGGTAAAAAAACTAGGGTAGTGACTCTCTCAACAACGACGGTCGAACGGACGAACGAGTGAATGTCCAAGCGGTGAGTTTAAGTAGTCCCGTCAGTGCGAACAAAACATAATTTAGCGCGTGCATTTTCAATTTAGCAGCATGGTTTCTGCCGATGGATCGAACGTATAAGGCTGCTTAATTGAAAATGCACGCGTTCAAATTTGTTTTGTTGGCTCTGACGGGACTACTTAAACTCGCCGCTGCGACGACCGTCCGTTGATTTTGATAGAATAACACTCCAGGGCGCTTGGTGTATATTTGAGGTTATGTGTCAAACAGTACTAATTTGGTTTACATCGTTCACAAGTTCTATTTTTTTTTTTTTCTTTATTAAAGAGCTTGATCATAACATGATCATGTCGCTCCATGTTACAGCAAAAAGATACAAAAAAAACTTAAGAAAAATAAATAAACTTAAGGTCTATTGATTACCGCTAAATTAGCCAGCTTCAATAGCGCCCGGGCCTCATCCGACAAGGGGAAGGCTAAGGCGCTATTACAGCCACCCATAACATAAAACAAGTTTGTATTGATGCGAAGTTGGCTTCTAAATGACTCGTTTCGGACACACTCCATTAAAATATGGTACACATCTTCAGGTACATCACATTCTGAGCAATTAGGGGAAGGTGTTTTTCGCATCATATGTCCAAATTTGTTTAATGGTATGTGTCCGGAGCGCAGTCTCATGGCACAAGTTCTATTGACGGCGACTTTACCTAAAATAAATTTAACAAGAATGAAAATCTAATATTTTTCAAACTCTTCTCAAATCATTAAAATGTACACGGTTATTAAGTTATCATTATCAATGTTCCAATAAGCACTCTCACTAACTAAATAATAACAACGAACAGAATAAGCAACTTTTTTTGCTGACGGTAAATTAGCGGGAAATTGCGGCGGGAACGTAAGTGTAGCTGGCAACATTGATTTATGAGCCAAAACAATACTGAGGCTGTTTATGTTTGATGCCAAAGCCAAGTGGGTGGAGAAGAAAACTTGGTGTAGGTACTCGTAGTATACATATGAACGTCTGAAGAAAGAAAGAAAAACATTCACAACAATAGCACACAGGCAAAAAAACATTTAAAAAGAAGGTAAAAGAAAAGAGACGACGTGCTGTAGTGATGATTGGACTCGTATAATGAACGTCTACGTAACTTTTCGATCTTATTTAATACTAGCTTGCGCCCGCGACTACGTCCGCGTCGATTTCGATATACTAGGTGACACTTAAGACGTAATACATAATGTCATTTCCCGAATCTACTCATGATTACAATCAACTATTAATATGGGACCAACTTCGAAAACGTAAACACAAAATCGACGTCTCCATACAATTTTTTTTTTCTACCGATTTTGATATTAGTCCCATAGTAAAAGTTGATCGTACTGATGAGTAGATCTAGAAAATAAAATGTTGTATTACGTCTTAGGTGTCACCCTGTTAATAGTGTAAATGATACTACTAAATACAAACCATATGATCTTATGTTTTCTCATACCGGAAGATCGCGATGTGATGTTTATATTACTCCCACGAGAAGTATTAAATTTTCCGGGATGAAAAGTAACATATGTGTTAATCTAGGGTCTATGTGTAAACCCAGCCGATGCAGCGTGAAGAAGTAACACACACACACACACACACATACACACACACACACACACACACAAACTTTCGATTTATTTACAGTAGCGTGTCTTTTCATGGTTTAAGGTAGGTATAAATTTCCATTCTAAATTTCATCCGAATCCGTCCATCAGTTTCAGCACGATATAATAACATACAAATAGTCTGTCAAGGAGGTCATGACATGAAAATAATTTTATAATTTATGCAAAGAGCTAAATTACAGTATAAAGTAGCATAATAAAAATAAAGTAAACAGACTAGGTGTAATATAAAGTAATATTGCTGTGTTTAATTATGCGGTTTTATAGTCTAATTTAGCTCTTTGGATCAATTATAAAATCATTGTCATGACTTTCTTGACAGACTATACACGCACACACACACATAGGTACTGATAAACTTCCATATTTAGGAGTGATTTAGAGGGAGGCAAAAGAAGGATGGACAAAACGAATCGTAGCGTAGCGTTACCATTGTGTTTACAAATAAATGTAGCAAGTAAGTGGTTTCTGCTTCGTGTCAGACAAAAATAACAAGTGACGGTTAACAGCACTTCCGGCCATGCGGTGGGGTTGCCAGGTAATTTAATTTACCTCAAAGTTAAGGTACGCGTAATTTGTTGGACGCATATTAAGTAATGAAATGTTTTACGCTTAAGTGCTCACTGAATATATAAACACAGTGAAGTTTTTACAGAATGCTTTGTCAGTTTCACATGGGTGTAGTGTGTTGGTGCGTAGTGTAGTGGTATGTTATAAGCGCAATAAAAAAAAGTACTACATTTTTTTAGGGTTAAATAAACAAGGTTTCCGAACCCTAAGGTAGGTGGTCCAACGGGACGCTATTAATATACCTATACGCTGTATGTCCGTCCGTCGTAACACAAAAGAGTTGTATCTTTCGAACCATAATAGATAGCACGCGTATATGAAACGTTTTTAGATATACAAGCTTCAAATTAAGTATGATTGATTATAGTAGAAAAATAACAAATACATACTAAATAATTATGGTCAGGAGTGAGTTGGGCTCGCGCTGACTTGATTCGAAATCGAATACAAATCTGAATATAATAATAACTAAAATACGTACCTATACTAGTTAACTTAATTATAACTCCACTTGTGTTTTTGTGTTTCTTGGGATCATCTGTTATGGCTTACTCAAATGTACCCGTATCTTAAGTACCTATTTGATTCAACGTATCGCTATTGACGTCCAAAATAAAATATATAAATAAGGGGCCAAATAAGGGGCCAAACTTACACCAATTGACCTAGTCCCAAACTAAGCTCTAGGCTTGTACTATGGGTACTAGACAACGATATAAATACTTATATAGAGAAATATATACTTAAATACATAGAAAACATCCATTACTCAGGAACAATTATTTGCGCTCATCACACAAATATCTGCCCTTACCGGGATTCGAACCCAGGACCACTAGCTAGGCCAGCGCGTCGTCAAATAAATAACTATCGTGTAGCGGTACGGAACCCTCGACTCACACTTTTTTTTTCAATACAGTAAAAATACTTATGAAGTGGTCACTAGCACCGCAGTTGTATGAATATTCTATTTACAAAATTATCCTTTCCATACAAACTACATTACGCAATCGATATAGTCTACGGCATCGGCGATATTTCCAAATATATTGGATTATTAAATATGTATGCGCTTCACGTAGACCGGCGGCCGCGCAAGACGGATATATTATATGCTGTACGTGGCATAACTCTATGGTTATTCTCATTAGGTAGATTCAATGTTCAAGAGATACTAGCAAGAATATAGCTTAAATTTAGTTCTGACTAGGAGCGACGATATGATTAGACAAGCCGAGGCCTAACTTTGAATCATTTGAGACTAAATTGAGAGAAAAGGATAAAGCTAACGAACTTAGATTTTCAATGTAGGGCCTCTGCTTCTGATTGGTTGAGACAGTTGAAAGATTCACGCACGATTTTTCCGCGAGTATTGTACATTGGGAGTCCACCTTAACAACTAACTTTGTAGTGTTATACTTATGTGGTCAAATTTTCTTTATAAACTCGCTTGACCGCACTCCCAGTCTCAGTCTGTAGATTCTTTTAAATCTCGACTAAAGAAGTTCTGCCTTGACACTTCTATTTAAACTTTTTTTAGTTTCCTGCTCATTTTGTATATTTATTTATTATATTGAATACATGTATACTTATATGTATGTACATAGATTGATATTGATATTTATAGAAATTACTTTTAGTGTTGTACTTATTTGGCTATTCGTTGTAGGTAAATTAATTATTTCTCAATCGCTCAAAGGTTAACTGGAAGAGATCCCTTAAAGGGATAAGTTCGCCTTTGTACATCCCTGTTATATTTCTGTCTATTTTATAATTGTTATCTCTTGTTTGTACAATAAAGTGTTTACATACGTACATACATACTCTTGACCGAATATTAAATGACCCGTGCGCAAGTATTACGTGGCAATACGTGTCTCTACCTTGATTTATTGGAATGCCGTCAATGTTATAGACACGAAACGACGCGTAATTTTTGCGCATAGCTTAAGTTAGGCTTGCGGTCAAATCACGGTCGAATGTACATCGACTCTAATAAAAAACCGTCTATAGTCTATACTTTTAGGCATTTAAAAAAATGTAAACAAAACAACCACGTGATATAGTTCGTCAGCCAATAGAAGCAGTCAGCGTTCTGTCTCTATTGGCTGACGTCAAAGTCGTCGTACGTCAAAGTTCGATAAGACAGTTTTGATTGGCTGTTTAACAATGTCAGGTGGTTTGGAATGTTTACATTTTTTTAAATACCTAAAAGTATAGACTATAGTGCGTGTCGTACTCGCGCCATATTATTATGCTGAACAAAAATCCCTGCTATCGGCGGTACGGAACCCTCAGTGCGCAAATCCGCACTTGACCGGTTTTTAACAAACTTTCTTTGTATTCATCATTGTATCCCATTTATCTATATACACGTGTTTCCTTCTGTATTTAAAAGTTTGTATCTTCTTCCAGCGCCGCCTAACCCAAAAATACAGCATCGCCGTGGGCGTCCCCACTCTAGTCATCAGAGGCCGCCCAGTCCGGGACGCCTTGCTGGCCGACCCCTCGGGAGCCGAGCTGCCCTGGCCACCGCCCCCTCTCCACGAGGTCCTCAGAGGAGTGAAGCTCCAGGGGCCTTCGGGAACCCTAGCTAATGAAGAACTGGGGGGTGGCGTGAGGGTGTTCTACTTTGGCGCTCATTGGGTGAGTGCTTCATGAGAAAACTGTGTCTAAGTTACTACACTTCCTAACATACATACATACATTAAATCACGCCTGTTTCCCAGAAGGGTAGGCCACTTCTTTCCACTTTCTACGATCTTGACAAATTTCTTTCGCTTCTTCCACATTCATACATCGAGTCATGCACGCACGTCGGTTTCGGGTACTTAAGATTCGGCCCTTTTCCAGTATTTCTCCGATTTGACTCGAAAAAGTACGCCTAGGGCGGCCCCTACCGACCCGTCCACTCACTTTCGATCTGTATATCTTTCGTCAATCTTCTTTCATCCATCCTTTCCAAATGACCGAACCATCGAAGCATGCCCTTTTTAATCTTAGTCAATACATCTTCTTTTATTCCACATTTCTCTCTGACTTTTTCATTTCTTACTCTATCAATCAGTACACATACCACACATACCACACACCACACATACTACGCAAAAAGCGCATTTCAACTGCATTTACACGACTTTTATGCTTGTCCTGCCACACCCAACATTCACTACCATACATCAGGGTAGGGGCCATTGTGAACAGCCAGTCGGGCTTTTTGTGAAATGCCCTGTCTGCTCACAAAGGAGTACAGGGCCCCATTAATTTGATTCCCCGCAGTAACCCTCCTCTCGATATCCTTCTCACACTTACCATCTCTTGTAAACACACTTCCCAGGTACACAAATTCGCTCACTTGTTCTACTAATTCACCATTTATATTTATCACGCACTCAGTCATCTCCTCGTCCTTCTCTATCACCATGACCTTGGTCTTGGCAACATTTACTCTCATCCCCTTTCGCTTAAATCCCTCATTCATCACTGTCACCATCTCCTGCAACTCAAGTACCGATGAGGCAAGTATAACTTGATCATCGGTATATATATAAGAGGCATTTGATTAGCAACTCTAAAAAGCCCCTCCTGACATGCTGCTTTGTCCCCAGTGCCCGCCCTGCCGAGCCTTCGCCCCCGGGCTGTGCGCGGCTCTCTCCGCGGTGCGCAAGCGTCGATCCAAGTTCGCCAGCACGCACCTCATACTCGTCTCCAGTGACAGGTCAGTAGCCACATAACTTCGTATTAGACTGAGTGCGTAAAAAGGCAGACTGAAAACCACCCCTGCGAAGACTCGAGCACTCGCCCGCGCAGCACATGCTGAGTCTATGCCTTTTGTCATACCTCTTTACTGTTATGCTAAGTCCACACGCTTGCTATTTGCCGCAATCTACAAACCCATCGCCGCTAAAGGTGATATCAGACGGTTCACTCGAGTGAATGCTTCATTTTTCTTTCATTCCATGTTCACACGGCTCAGCTGGAATGACATAAAAAAGAACATTCATCCGTAGATTCCTTCAATATGGCGTCGAATGAATGATTCGTTCGTAGTGGGAACGAATGATGCCGAATGAAAATATCCAACACTGTTTGATCAATTCACTAGTGAATTCATTCGGCACTTTTCTTTCACTTTTCTGTCACACTGCAGTGTCCATACGCTTACGAATGTTGTAGTGTGTTTTAAAGAAGCAAAAATCATGGACGTCAAGACTGTCTTTATGGACCTCATTTTTCGGGTTCCAAGTGACGGGTTCTGACGGGTTTCGAAAATCTACCTCTAATAGGAAAAAATAGGGGGGAGTGTAGGAAATTAACTATATTCTATGAAGTCGCTGGCGTCCTCTAACTCTAAACAAGTTAGAGAAAGCAAAAGCTACTAAAAATGCTCACCAATGTCCTCGGATATTTAATTCATTTAATTAACCTATTAAGCTTTAGAAATATCCATCTAGGGGTGTCGCTGGCATTGGGTGTGCTAGGGGCCGGTCCGCAGCCGACGCTTCATATAACACATGCTATATCGCAAGTAAAAAGTAACAACACAAAAGAAGGATCTATTCTTATTGAAATCTTGTCACATTGCTATCCAAACGTCTAGTAAATCAGTAAGTACAAAGAAACCCCGCAGTCCACAACAACAAGAGTTTGTTCGTTTGTTAAGCAACTTGTTGAAAACTTCGAGTTCGTTTCCAAGTTTCTTAAGCAGTTCGTTTGAAGGAGTTTCTTTCCGATTATGTTCTCAGTGAATGTGACACATTAAGACTGCGCCGAGCGTACGCCGGATGTACAGTGGCGCCCTCATTACTTTTATTGTGTTTTCTATAAACTAAAGTATTTTCTTAAAATTGGACGAAATGTTTTTGTACTACAAATGAAAACACAACTTATAGGGTATATCATCACTACATAGTATAAAACAAAGTCGCTTCCCACTGTCTGTCCCTATGTATGCTTAGATCTTTAAAACTACGCAACGGATTTTGATGCGATTTTTTTTAGTAGATAGAGTGATTCAAGAGAAAGGTTTTTATGTATAATAAATTTTGTTTTATGTACGTGTGTTATAGAAAACTCAAATAAACCGAAGCGAAGCGAGGGCGGGTCGCTAGTATAGTTTAATAACAATTCACCTTCGAGTTATTAACTTAACGAAAAAAAGTGGCCACCTTTTCCCTTTAAGCTGACTACTCAAAGGGTAATTGTTATTAAAGTTTGTTACGTATCCCATAAATTGTGTTTTTACGTGCGCTACAAACACATTTTGTTTGGTTCCAAGGAAATTCTTTAGTTAATTAGAAAACCCAATAATAGTAATGAGGGCGCCACTGGAAGCTCGACGTTTGCTCGGCGCAGTCTTAATGTAACTCTTTTATGAAAAGTTCATTTGTACGATACAACAAGTTCGATTTTCCGTTGCAAGAATATTATGACACTGACTATTGTCAACCTTAGCGATAATTAGATCTCACAGAAACTTTTGTCAAAACTGGTAGACCACTCTCTTGGCCGGCCGTACAGTCACGCAAATAAAGATGCCCTTATTTATTGAAGTCTTTTAAAAAGTGGCAACTATCTGTCGTGGTAATGACATTTTCGAAGATAGGTACGCTAGGTTTTACTATTTTCATTTTATAAAGGTACTAGCGTCCCGCCCTCGCTTCACTTCAGTTTATGTGAGTTTTCTGTAGCACCCGTACATCAAATAGAATTTCAAATATAAAAAAACCGCATCAAAATCCGTTGCGTAGTTTTAAAGATCTAAGCATACATAGGGACACACAGACAGCGGGAAGCGACTTTGTTTTATACTATGTAGTGTAGTGATACCTATTACTTTTCAGCTCTTACGTAGTTCTTCACAAAGTCATACTTACCTTTATTTATTTTTAGTCGCATTTATACTTTTTTACTGAAGGTAATATTTGTAATTCAGTTTGATCACATAGGTTCGATATCTGGACTCGAAATATCTTTACAAAAACGGGGATGAAATTACCTGGTCCGCGTAACAATCGCTTCGACTATTGTAAATTAAACCCCGATTCCATATAGTACCTACAAGTCCAGAGGTTAAAATACAATGGTCACAGATCTTGGCTACTTATTACATTATTGGCCCGCAAACCCGCCTAAAACCCGAACCCCGTCCAGTTTAAACCTTTATATTATCTGCATGAAACCACCCTCGTGCACCCTCTTAAAGTACATCATTGCGATAAGGGAATGACTGTCCCTTTCTATCCTAAGGTCTCTAAGGAGAGGCACGGATCACTAAACGGCTTGAGTTCTTGATTAAAGGGTGAGGTTGAGGGTCCCCTAATGATCACTGATTTTTTGCTCTGCGACACGGGTAAATAAACAGCAGTGTGTCAATTTAATCTTGCCGGCAGGTGGGGTAAAATTTACGGATGGCAACATTAAAATACACGTGTCAAAAAAAATTACGTTCTGTGGCGATCTAATCGGTTTAATTTGCAAATTGATTAAATAAATTATAGTGATTATTTTTCCTAACACGGTGCGTGTGACTTGATTTGAGATTCATACGTAGGTACATAAACCCGAAACATAATCAATAATAATTTGATCATTTGCAAAAGCTTTATCTTGTCTAGGGGACACCGTTGATGTAGGAAAACGTATCCAAACTTTTATGTGGTCATCTTGCACCGTGTTATAGTTATAAAAAAATATAAGTAGGTGGGCTATAGTTTTTTTTCTCCCTTTTCTTCCTTTATCTCTCACGTAAGATTTTTACGCATGTTATTTGATATTACTTTATATAATGCTAGATTAAGTACCTAGTACTATTTTAATATATTATGTTTAAAAAATGACTGACTGCCGAGTTTCTTGCGGCGTTTCTTCTCAGCAGTGTCTCCTCTTGGGAAACGCTGGTAGATTCTTGACGTGTAAAAGTACCCGTACGGCCTACTTACTGAATAAATGTATTTTATCTTTTTTATACATAAACTCACGCCTTAATTCCCAAAGCGGGATTAGTCGCTTCCCGCGTCTGTATATCCGCTACCTCCTAAACCACGCAACGGATTTTGATGCAGTTATCACCGTCAGTTAGATGATTTTTCACGAAAGCTTTTTATGTACATTCTGTATTATGTACGGTTACAAAAAACACGCTCAAAACGAAGCAAAGCGAGCACAAGTCGCTAGTGCTAGTGGTATATAAAAAAAGTAATCGAAATCCGGCGTTTTTAGTACGAAAAAATAAATGTCCGACAATAATAGAATAATTTTTTTACTTATTAATATTACTCGCATACTGTCTTTTTATTTTTTATTTATTTTATCCGCAGTAGGTATTAATTATAGTTTTGCCTACTCTCGATTATTTTTGCTTATTAAATAACTTCATGATTGGCTGCAATGAACTAATGAGCAAGTATACGTGTTTACAAAAATTAGAATTTTTTTAATTACATAAACAATGATTTATTCAATTTACAGTCCATTCCTTTCTTCGTGTGAAATAAAACAGAAAATAATCTAAATCCCAGCAGGCAGGGTTTATGAAATATTCATTGCAGAGATGGAACTTGGATCATTAGAAAGAAAATGAATCCACTCTGTTTTAATTTGCCGGAGACCAAGCGCTTCTCATTTCGCTATTCCTTGACATTTGTCCCGTTATACGATTTGTTAAAATTTTATAGGTACTCTTGGGTAGTTTAAATTCGTAACTTGCAACACTGTTGTAAAAAAGTTATTAAATCAGAGGCCTAGGGCTAGGGCCTACTTTGAAAATCGAAGCTAGTTCTATCTGTTTCTCTCATTTTAATCTCGAACGACGAGAGACAGGGATGGAGCTAACGTAACTTCGAACTTCGATTTTCAAAGTATGGCCTCGGTTTGGTCCTTTTTTCGATCAATAAAACAATCAATTCAAATTATTTATCAGTCAGTCAGTCAAATCTGAAAAACAATACAATTTTAAAATAGTTACTCTAATTGGTTTTCAAAGTTATTTTTCGACATCAAACACTTGTTTTTCCGATTCTTATTTTCTTCAGACGCCATGTTTTTCAAGCGTGTTCGGCTTCTAGCTTTATTCTCATCAGCATTCAAGGAGGTTCGCTATCGCTCCGAACGGTTACCTATTTCAATAAATTGCGCAGAGATTCAACATTCATCCCCTCGCTCCCTGACTAGGGTAAACCCTCCAGTGAATGAACCCCCCCCAGTGAATGAACAAAATCACATTTTTTGCCTAAAATAAGAAATATAGGCATTTCTACCACTTCTCGTATTTTTTTTCTTATTAGCAACTCGGTTTCCTATGTAATGGCAGCACTAGATAAATTTATAATCTACCAATTTCAACATGGCCGGCGTTTGAAGTTAACGTGTTTCTGTTTTTGACGTGTTGTATGGAGAAATTAGATACCAGGTAAGAACAGTGCATATTTGGAGTAACATTAGAAGTGCTTATTTGAAGTATAACAGTAGAAAGTTTAGTTATTTGGTAAGAATAAGATTTAAACCTTCTATAAATGTACACTTTGATGACTGTTTTTGCGATAAAGTCGTTATTTTTAGGTGTTCCATTACTGGCTTATCAAATGTTCTAAAACCAATAAATGAACAGTGTGTTCATTTACTGGTGGTGACTCTATTTTGATTTTCTTCTAAATTTAAATGTAAACGTAATCGTTTTAAGGTTGTTTTTTGAGATTCTGCATAGAAAACGATTCTGATTCTTTGAGCCAGTATTGGAACACTAGTGTTCATTCATAGGCATGAAAAATCTAGTGAATGGACTATAGAAGTTTGGCTTTGTTCATTTACTAGATACCTTGTAATCCTATGTATGAATAACGTAACGACAAAGTTGTTTTTGTCCATTTTATAAGTTTTAGTTCCTAAATTGGGCTTGTTAATAAAAAATCTTCCTCTTGTTCTTAAATTAATTATTTTAAGCATGATTTACTGAGCTAGACCCTATTTTACCAAAAATTGTTTTTGATAAGATGATTGATTTTTTGATTGGTGTTACTGTGTTACTGGTGACTAACATTCATTCTATTCCAATCTGTTTTAGATCAATATGGACGGAAAAAAAAGTTATAAACGCTTCCGCTATACTCAAAAAGACTTGGAAACAGCTTTACATGCTATTTCTAATGGCTTAATGACATTAAACAAAGCAAGCGCTGGCCTAGTGGGTAGTGAGCCTGCCTACGAAGCTAGCGGTCCTGAGTTCAAATCCCGGTAAGGGCAGATATTTGTGTGATGAGCGCGAATATTTGTTCCTAAGTCATGGATGTTTTCTATATATTTAAGTATATATTTCTCTATATAAGTATTTATATCGTTGTCTAGTACCCATAATACAAGACTTGAGCTTAGTTTGGGACTAGGTCAATTGGTGTGACATTGTCCCCTGATATTTATTTATTTATTTTATAAGTATACGGTTTAATATGCCCAAATCTACTCTTCACAATAAAATCACCCACAAAGTTCCATGGGAGAGAAAAATGGGACCGCCGACTGAACTCTCTAGTCTTGAAGAAGCAGAACTAGTTCAATGGATAATAAATAAAGCCAAATTATTAAATTATTTTATATGATAAATGATAATTCATAATTATTGAAGAAAGACTAAATTTTATTATTTGATTAAAAAGATCTAAATAATGTTTATTCACTGAGTTTTACTACCTATATTCATTTATTAGTTTTTGTTCATTTACTGGGTTACACTATGTTCATTCATTAGATTTTTTGTTCATTTACTGGGTTTTAGGGTACTTTTTCATAAACTCTCCTATAACTCAAATACTATAAACGTAATAAAAAATCACAGAAATTACTTTCTAGCTTATTAAATGAAGATTGATTCAATTCCTTGAAACCATAACAATTATTGATAAATACAGAGTAATAAATTTTCAAAGTTGAAAAAATGCTTAAGTGTTCATTCACTGGAGGGTTTACCCTACTTTACATATTCCTTAAACACCTGAGCCGACTTTACGGGATTAGAAAAAATATCGAGGGGTATAAATTTGATTATTTTCGTTGTTTTCAACGATATTTTATTTTTTGGCAAACTTTCATTAAGACTACGCCGAGCGTACGCCGGATGTACAGTGGCGTCCTGATTAACATTATTGTGTTTTCTAATAACCTAGAGTATTTTCTTGAAATTGGTCTGTAGGTTTTTGTACTACAAATGAAAACACAACTTATAGGGTATATCACATAGTTTAGTAACAATTCACCTTCGAGTTATCAACTTAACGGAAAACAGTGGCCACCTTTTCCCGTTAAGCTGACTACTCAAAGGGTAATTGTTATTAAAGTGTGTTACGTATCCCATAAATTGTGTTTTTACTTGCACTACAAAAACGTATCGTGTGATTGCAAGGAAATTCTTTATTTAAGTAGAAAACACAATAATAGTAATGAGGGCGCCACTGGACGCTCGACGTTTGCTCGGTGCAGTTAAACCTAGCTTTAAGACTAAAATGGAACTAGATTTTTTTTTTTCTGCGAGTGGCCATATAACCCTCAAAGATCCGATCACACAATTATCATAACATTCATAACTAACGTTCCAATTACCTACATTTTACCCTTTTATGAGTAGATAGTTAGATGTTGTTTTAATTAAACAAGGTGAACCGGATATCCCACCGGGACCCCTTCCGTCTGTGTGTTATATCCGTTATATGTAGGTAGTTATAGCTTCATTTCACATTCGCCGACGATCGGGGATCGTGAGCTACGTAACGCTGTCATACCAATAGTTAACAATTTCGAATTGGACCGACTGCCATGATCTACACGGTGATTTTTTTTTGGTGATCAGAACCAATTTTTCTAATTCAGTTATTAATGACGATCACGTTTAAATCGCAGTTACATGAAACCCAAACTTATTTTTTTATGTAAAAAATATATTTTGAAACTAACTATTAATTCAAATTAATTGTCACCCTGCTAATTGTTTAGTCTATGAGTTAACATTAACAACACTTATTATTTATTTATTTAATGGCGTCTACATAATAACGTAATTTTGCCAATGTCAAGTATATATTGGCAACGTTGTACGGTGAATCCTGTCCTGTTGTCGAAGTCTACCAGTCATAGTCGTTATGACCCTTGAAGATGGCGGGCATCCACTTCAATGGCTTGGTGTGATCTTGACCGCTAACTCATTTGGAACCATCTTTTCACTGTTATTTTATTTAATGTAAGCTCTTCATCAATGTTACAAGTTGTCCCACAAAACTGCCCTGGATTTACGAATCAAAATGAACGATAAAATTATTTACAAAAAATTAAATAATTGGACAGATGTTTTCAGAATGACAGCCAGTCATAGACCCCCAATTAACAACACTTAACTGATAAGTTTATTGACGTAATATCTGTCAAATTTCCCGCCAAAGCGATGGCACTTGACGTATCTACTTCACTTCAATAATTAATGCAGGATGTCCATGTATCCAGTGGTGATTGGTTTTAACAATATCATTAACTTAAATAAATTAAACAGTGAGTTAATTGTTTGAGACATCAACCATTAAATTCCATTTTTGTTGCTTATTAATAATTTTCAACTGCTGATCACCGATAAAAAATCACCGTGTAGGTATATACTTTTAGGATATGACGGCACCAATGTTGGACACTTTTAGCTGAAGGCACCAATAATGGACACTTAACTCTTAATTCAAAGATAAAGAGAAATAAAATAAATAAATATCAGGGGACAATGTCACACCAATTGATCTAGTCCCAAACTAAGCTCAAGGCTTGTACAGTCACGAGATTTAATTTGGTACCCACCTTAGGTCCAAAGTCATTTTAACATTCTACAACAATAAGGTTGAGTTTCCTAAAAGATAAAATGACTTGACATCTCTAATGACATTGACGACTTCAAGCATATTTTTCTTGAAATGGGTCCCAAATTAACGCTCGTGACCGTATTATGGGTACCTACTAGACAACGATATAAATACTTATATAATGAAATATATACTTAAATTTATAGAAAACATCCATGACTCAGGGACAAAATATTCGCGCTCATCACACTAATACCTGTCTGTCCTTACCGGGATTAACAATAAATGAAATCCTTGTTTATTACTGGTTCCATCCTCCTCCAGCGTAATTTAAAAGTCAAGTACAAAGAGGCATTAAAAATAAATTACCGCTACAGGAACGAATTAAAAAGAACTGTTAAAAAGATTAATTTTCTTCCAAAAGTTTAAGCTTCGACGTAAAAAGGCATAGCCACTTTACGGGAATTTCCTTCGCACAGCGTCAGCAGTTTTATTTTTAACAAACTCGAAAGAGGCAATTAGTTTCAATTTACTTTGCTTTCTTCTATTTTGTACAGCGTTATTGTAGAGTAACACAATAAACAAAGTTTCCCTTGACGCCGTTACTAAAACCATTTGTTGAAAAAAAAGTAACGTGAGTAGTAGTTTACAACATTACTACATACATACATACAGACAACTCTAAAAACTTGTTGATAATTCTGTAACCACATTTTGCACACTTAGGCTGTAAGTACTTTAATGTTGTAAAGTACTTAGTATTGAGCTGAAAGATTATCCATCCGCCCGGCAGAAAATAGTAGGTTTTTTTTTAAACCTGGCAATTCAATCAGTTGCCCAAATTGGAACAATATCGGGGGATCGCGTATGGAAAGGAAAACTCGTTAGTCCTGTCTGTCCCAGTCAGTCATCACATTTGAAATATTGGGGAAAAAGAGGCAGCCGCTTTAAACTTTGAACGTACGGTAACTGCTGATTTCAAGCTCTAACACAGTTATGCGGAAATCGGTGATTTTTAAGCTTTTTGTGTGCGCTTTATTTTGGTTTCATAATTGTAGGTACTACCATTTTTATGCGTATGTGTATTTTACGTTAAGACGGCTCCACACGCTTGGTGTTTGACAAAAACACTGTGGGACACAACTATATGTAGGAGTGGCTACAATGTATTTCCACCTCACTCTAACGTATAGTTGCGTCCTGCAGTGCAACCCGCTGTTGTAACCTGGCTTCAAAACACAAATCTTAATTTATAGAAAAATGCCGTACAAAGAAGAAAAATAACCACATTATCCAAAGAGCTCTACGCGTAGATTGTTCTATCTTTTTACACCAAATAAGGAACCAAAATATTTACTTACTCAAAATATTCCTTCCGAAATACCTTTTATTCCCTCTATTCCCTGTCAATTATCAATAATGCGAGCGCACCTTCGTTCTATTTTCGGTCATTTGGAAGCCTCCCCCTCTATGACTGGGGAGGCAGACAGGGGTACGTGTCGCGACTACTCTGACGTCATCTCCCCATTTAGTTCGAATGGAACTACGAAAACAAGCAGAGTTCGATGTCAGTTAGACTGAATATTTAATTTCTTTCGAGATTTCTTGGCTACAGACGCTACAGTTAAAGTTGGAAGTGTTTTTTTTTTTTTTTTTTTTTTTTTAAGGTGAAAATGTTTTTGGGTGTTTGTATGTACTCGTATGTATGATTGTTTGTGAGTAGGTATCACATCTATACTAATATTATAAACATACATCGGGGTTTTCGGTGCGGGAATGTTTGACATAAGCCAAAGAGTAGGTATTGACTTGAAAAACAGAATATATTCTAGCAGGTGTCTACCTAACCTAATGAATAAATAATTGAGAAAAACCTTGTTTTTTTTATTTATGAAATTGTCAAAAACTGTGAACGAATTGTTACAAGGCAAAGAAATAGAACTGCGATTGCGGACACTTCGAACAACAGTAGATTCCTTCAAAAAAAAGCAAGTCGCCCCAGGTTAACTGTTCGAAATATAGAAAAAAAGAGAGCTAGTTACTCTTTAGGCATAATATATATGATATTTTCTCAGATTGACATATCTGTTTATCTCTACTCTTTCGGAAATCATTCCCGCACCGAAAACCCCCATGCATGAATAAAGCTGAAGAGTTTGTTTGTTTGTTTGCTTGAACGCGCTAATCTCAGGAACTACTGGACCGATTAGAACAATTATTTCAGTGTTAGACAGCCCATTTATCGAGGAAGGCTATAGGCGAGCGAAGCGAGGGCGGGTCACTAGTCACTTATAAACTTGCTTTTGTTTCCATCACCTTTCGTTGAAAAATAAAATTATTTATTTCAACTCCCCCCTATTCATATCATAAACGTGCTATTTTAGTTAAGTATCTATTCTTTATTTCCTTCTATCACATGTCACAGTGAAAGATAAGGACAAAGCATTTCTTGTAAAAAAACGAACGCTTTAGCGTGTGTTTATGAATAAATAAAATGTCATACTCACTTAAACCAAAGCGAAGCGAGGGCGGGTCGCTAGTATCTCATATTTGTAGACTAGACAGCGTGTAGGATTTTGATAAACAAGTTATTGTACGATTAGTCTTTAAAATTTAACGCATTAAAGTTTAACGTGGACGGCAGAGGTAAGTATATCCGTATGAACTAAGGCAAACGTGTTTATTAAAACGATTTTAGGTTAAAATATTAGGCTTAAAAATACGAAACATACAACTCATACTTGATACAAAATACGTACGTAATTTCCGGTGTGCCACTCCGTTGGCCCGTTATATTGCCAAGATAAAAAGTCAATCGTGACAGGTGACAGCTGTCATCGAGTTACAATTAATGTTGTGTTTGAGTGAGGCTGTATAATTTAGTGGTGGTCTCCTCTTGGGAAGCGCTGGTAGATTCTTGACGTGTAAAAGTGCCCGTGCGGCCTACTTACTGAATAAATATCTTTCACCTTTTTTTTTATGTGAACTAAATTTAGTGCGGTTACTGGGACATAAAGATACGTAGGTACATGTTTGTGCTTGGATTAATTCAATGGTCATGCTGTAAACCCAAATCTACGGCATATTATATAATATACTTAAGCATAATTATTCTCATCGATGCCGTTATAAACTATCCTACGGTGGTCTGGAGCCTCGACGAATACCTTCATAATTCTACTACATACTACCCTTTTTTACACCTGGCTACACTTCGCACTTCTCTAGTGCACTAAGATCAAAGAGACGCGAAATGAGGCGTGCGCTGCGACACGCTCCAATCAGGCTTCGCATAATGCAGTTGCTGACGTAGCGTGGAAGTCAGATTTAAGACTAATAAGATTCACTGACAAGGCATTTTCTTTAATCTGTAGAAGTAGACGATCCATTTTACTAGTAAGTACAAGCTTAATAAATAAACATTTACGTACAGTCAACCAATTTGATTCCTAGGCCACTATGGACTTTGTCAACGTGACGTTGTAAACCAAATCATGGGGAGTCTCTTACGTTTTGGTTAACAACGTCACTTTAACATAGTCCAAAGTGGCCTAGAAATCAAATTGGTTGACTGTACCTATTTCATTACGCGATTAAGATCCGTTTTATAGTTTTACTATGTTTGAAAATCGTGTAAATTTTAAACAATGCCGCTCTTTTTGGTGTAAAAAGCCGCTAAAGGCGTTTATCGCTATTCTCTCAGGAACTGACCTACTTTCCGGGATAAAAAATACTCTGTCTCCGGGCTATGAACTATCCCTTCACCAAATTTGACGTCACAGTCGAGGCGTTGTGCCGAGAAAACGATCATAAAAATAAACACACTTTGATAAGGCCTGTGTTATGAATTGCGCTTTCAACGGCTTTATTTAGGCCATTTCCGAATATTATTCAACACCGATTATAATCTTTATGCAGAAGTAACTATTCCTTACATATAATTTATCTAGACTGTACGTTGCTCCATTAGTAGGTATAAGCTCGCTTGAGTCTACTCCCTGGATAATCTCCAAGACAAACGAGTCCGTAACTTTCAGGCTATATTGGTACTCCACTAGCCAAACACTCGTACTGTCTCGTACCGTCAAATCATAATATTGAGCTCGGCAACGTTCCTAGGTATATCTCTCAGCTCATCAGCTCAGCTTTGTATACTCATTATTAATTCCCGCGAATTAATACATAGGATAGGCAAGAAACATTTGCAATTTTGGTAGATTTTACTCTTACGTAAAAAAATTGGACCAGCACGGTCAAGTGACTTAATTCAACCTGCGTACCTAAAGTCGTAACGCCAACTTTATGCTACATTTACCAAAAGATAAGCTAAAACAATGTAAATAATTCATAGGACACTTTACTGTGCTGCGTTAGGTGGTAGCCGGCGGCAGTGACGTAATAAACTGAAATAACACCCCGCCCAATTTATCCTTCATATAAACTGCAATAAAAACAGCAGCCGTTTATTACCCGGGCACGTTCACCCGGATCGCGCGGTGCTGATAAAACTCCCCCGGTTCAGCCCGGTTTACGACCTTATTTGCCCGGAACCCCAAACTCAACCGGGTCCCGATTCCATTACTTAAACTGAATTAGATTGTTACCTACTTACTACGCATCTAGTGTCGGCAATTCTACTATTGGTAGATTTATTTGTTTAGGCGGGCAACACCGATTTGAATTGTTTTGTTTTTGTAATCTGGAAGTAAAAGCTATTTAAATATATCCCTTTAATTGTATGTATGATTTAATTGATTTAGTTTGTTTTTATTTGCGCGTGCAGTTCAATTAACTTTTTCGGTTAGGGTGCCGCGCGCTGAAATCTGCTTCGCGATAAAGTTATGGCGAGAGAGAGTTATGGCGGGAAAATATTATCGTTCCCGCCATAGACGGCATTCCGGCAGATTTAGCGCAAGCAAATCTCTGGGTGTAGGTTACTTTTTAGGTTATACCAAGGTAATTCATTCACGTTTTCAGTAAATTAACTTAAGCATCCTATTATGAATGTGAATGTAATTTTTAGATGTTTGAATCATAATATTTATATATTCTGCGTTCAAAACTTATCACAAATCACAATAATATTACGGTGATTTATGCATTTGTACAACTCTGTCTTGGCGCTTCATGTCTACCCGGGTAAAATAAAGCTCCCTGGAGAAATATGATATTTATAAACAGACAGCTCGGTTTGTTTGCAAATGATTTGCTGGCTAAGGAAACAGCTTATAAATAAAATATGGTAGGTAACTTTAGCAAAATGTTTATACAAATGTAGGTATTGCGCTAGTTTTGTTCTTGAACGTTGATCATGATTGGTTATAAAAAAAACGTTAATTGTTATAATATTAAGATAATGTGGGTACGGTTCCATCCATGTTTTTTTTTTATAAACATACATACATACATTAAATCACGCCTGTTTCCCAGTGGGGTAGGCAGAGACCACTTCCTTCCATTTGCTACGATCTTGACAAATTTATTTCGCTTCTTCCACATTCATACCGATGTCATGCACGCACGTCGGTTTCGGGTACTTAAAATTCGGCCCTTTTCCAGTATTTCTCCGATTTGACTCGAAAAAGTACGCCAAACAAAGTAGGACAAACAAACAAACATATTTTGTATACTTTTATACGTAACTGCGACGGTATTCTAGACGACATTTCCACCTGCAAAAAAACATCTGCGAGAACAGGCCAATAATCTGCCATGCCATATTATCATTGACAAACTATAGTACCTAAGTATGGTTCGTCGATGTTCATGCGGCCTGAAAAAAGGGGGTATGCCAGTAGAATCATGATAGCCTGGAATTGCAAATCGTAGACTTCAGTAACAATGGGCAAACACACGAATTACAATTTCAATGGGTTCACAGATTACAATTTCAAACATCTCGATGCCATATAATTTCCTCAGCGAGTGAAGCACTTGTTTGTGGCTCCTGTCCTGTCTGGCATTGAACGGACCTCGATTCTCCCTAAGTTTACCCGATGGTTCAACTTTTCACATTACAACTGAACTAACTGCCGTGATTGAATAAGTGGCTACTATCTTTGTTGGATATTCTCCAAGTTGTAAGCTTATGTGGCAATAGAAGGGAGAAAGTGTTCACAAACTTATATTGTGACCAGTCAACGAAGTTTTTTTATTTATGGATGGAACGTTTCAACTTATGCATGTATGTGGACTGCAGAAATCTATTTATAACTGTTCTATAGAGTTTGGAATCCACGATTACCTATACATATACTTACATAAATTGTAGGTTTAGGTAATATTGATCTCGAAAAGTGAAATTTTCAGTAGAGTTATTTGATTATTATATAAGGTGCTAACAAATTAGTTACGGATATTTTAAGAGATAATTCAGATAATACATTACATTAAAACAATTAACTTTTAAATGTAATTAAGTAACCTTTGTATATCATTTTATTGTTTTAATTTACCGAACAAAAAATATAAATTATAATGAATCTTTAAAATAATCACCCCTATTATGTACCTGTCAAGATGTTTAACACGTTTGTCAAAAGTTGTTTTTCGTAAATGTCATTATGATTCGGCGGGAAAACTGTAGGTTATTAAATACTAGCGTCTGAATGATAGTTTAAAGAGGTTCTAGAATGTTTAAAAAAAATCAAAATTCAAAATATTTATTCAGTAAATAGGCCACATAAGGGCTCTTTTACATGACGGTAATATGGGGTGAGACTACCAGCGCTTCGGACAAGACCATCATTGCGGAGAAGAAGCGCCACTAGAAAGTAGAAACTCCACGTTTAAAGAAGTCACATTTAATTATCTTATTAACAGGGTGTTTTAACGTAGCAAATTTGTTTCCTAGTAAGTAGGTATTCTCCAAAAAAACATAAGGAACCTATGATGTTTCATACTTAAATGTACTCCGAGAACCGAGTACTATCAGCTGTAAAAAATCCGTGACTAATTTATAAGCACCTTATACGAGTATACAGCCAAAACTTAAAATACTAAAAATCTAAAAAATATCTTAAATGAAAGCACATTTTCAAAGGAAAGAATCACGACTAAGTAGGCTTGTTCCTGAGATACAGGCGACTACGGGGTGAGTAGGAACACAACCTAATAGGAAGCATAATTATGTTACTAATTATAAGACTGAAATTACTTCCAAGGTCATGGTCATTTGGAAAGGATGGATGAAAGAAGATTGACGAAAGAGATATACAGATCGAAAGTGAGTGGACGGGTCGAAAGGGGCCGCCCTAGGCGTACTTTTTCCAGTCAAATCGGAGAAATACTGGAAAAGGGCCGAATCTTAAGTACCCGAAACCGACGTGCGTGCATGACTCGATGTATGAATGTGGAAGAAGCGAAAGAAATTTGTCAAGATCGTAGCAAGTGGAAGGAAGTGGTCTCTGCCTACCCCTCTGGGAAACAGGCGTGATTTA
Source organism: Acleris laterana (assembly GCA_963966035.1). NCBI lineage: Eukaryota > Metazoa > Arthropoda > Insecta > Lepidoptera > Tortricidae > Acleris > Acleris laterana. The sequence goes on along the minus strand of OZ014457.1, from coordinate 14,841,716 downwards.
ATGTATGTATGTATGTAATTACTTCCAATAGACGTAACTTTATTGTCCACTTAATACTTGATCTTATTTGTAATAACCTAACAACTTACGACTTATGTTAGGTTGTGACCCTGTTTTACGGTATTATTAAGTTTCTCAGTGCATTAGTTGTTACTGTTATGTTATGACTTTTTTATTAAATAATTTTGGTGCCGTATGGCCGGCTTAGAATAGTGCCACTCCATGTCTTCCCGTGGAAGTCGTAAGAGGCGACTAAGGGATTAAAGGCTTGTACTGTTAGGCGATGGGCTTGCATTGCAACCTGTCACTAATATACAATATAAGTACACATGGTAAACATCTTGGCCATAATGATCCCTCCTCCTTCTTGGATCCCTTTGACTGCCATACTTATCGTTGGTTATAATGTATTGTTAGTCATACTTTTTTTTGTCATAACTTCTTTCAGACTGAAGTTACAGTTTATAATAAACGGTTATCGTGTAGATTAGTTAGGTTAGGTTAGGTTAGTTTTATAAAAATCCTGAAAAAATAACCGTGTCCTGAGAAGAATGCATTATGACTTGCGAAAATTATGACTTAACACACATTATGACTAAAAATAATTATGGCAGTCAATAGAGACCCGGTTATAGGATTAACAACAAGTTGTTAGAGTTGTTGGTAATTCTGTAGCTCTGCCTACCCCACCCTGGGATGAAGGCGTGACGGTATGTATGTAAACGACTCTCTCCAAAAATATAAACGATTAGTCCAAACACACCTTTTAACTACTCAGAGCAAATTTTACTCTCCCTCATAACTTCATAATAACATTGTTGTTTACACGTACGGCACAATCGCGCCCACGTATTTGTGTTTGTGACAGTCGCACAGTCACAAACACAAATACACGCACACATGCACACATGCTTACTCAAACGTACACACACTATCACATCACATCACATGGCACTTTTTTTTCACTTATTTCATTTTTTTTTTCTTACTTTTAACTCATTTTCACCTACCTACTACTTAAAACATGACCTTTTCATTGTACTTTTTTACCTACCTAGTTTACTGTATCCAACATATTTATCAGTTTGCGACCGTCCCGTCCATAGGGACCAGTCTGAAAACCAGCGCCGGGCTCCCTGCCTAGCACATGCTGAGATTGGGACCCATTGTCGAACTTAGTTACTTAGTTACTATAAGTTTTTCTTTTAGCTCATCAACTAAAATAGTTTTTATATTATTGTTTTTTTTGTTGTAAGTACTGGATAAATTTAAGGTCGTGGCAATAAAGATTATTCTTATTCTTATTCTTATTCTTATGTATGTAAATAACTTAGCATTCTATTCATAGCAATAAACCGTATTTACGACTTCCAATCCTTGAAATTAATTCTCTCTAATCTGCTACCCTCTATCCGAGATTATGGGCAAAGTTGTGTCGTAAAAACGCCATCTCGCGACGTTATTGCGTATTACACGGGACAAAGGATTTGTTTCGTTAGTTTTAGGGCTGAAAGTTAGTTTTAGTTGTGAGGTACTGTTCGTTTTAGTTGTAAGTTTCTGTTAGTTTTAGTAAGTAATTAATTATAACCAGTCTGCAGTGCTAACAAATGGCTACCTAGTCAAATTTATTGATTTATTTATTTATTGCGGGTGGTAGGACCTTGTGCAGGGTCCGTCCGGATCGCTACCACCGTCTTATCCATTAACCTACCGCCAAACAGCAGTGTTCGCATTGTTGTGTTCCGGTTTGGGGATAAGACAGCCGGTGAAATGACTAGCATAGAGGCATTCCATCTTAGTCCTCAGGGTTGGCAACGCGTTTGCAGTCTTAGGATTGCATTGCAGTCTTGTGAATGCGAATGTCTATGGGTCACAGTTTCCACTTACCATCAGGTGGCATGTGTGCTCGTTTGTCTTCTCTATGCCATAAAAAAAAAAAAAAAAATGAAAGCTTGCCAATTGTTTGCAGGAGCGAGCAGTCCTTCAACCGCACCGTGCAGTCTGTGTCCTCGGCAGGGGCTCTGTCAGTGCCCTGGGAGGCGGCGGAGGCCCGCGCCGCGCTGCCGGCCGCGCTCGGCGTCGCCGGCATCCCAGCGCTGGTCATCACGGACGCTGCCGGCAAAGTCCTCACGTCTAACGGCAGGCAGCATCTAGCAGCGGATCCTTTGGGACTGGTGAGTAGGATGTTTCACATTTGTATGGAAAAAAAGAAATATATTTTTTGCAAACTTCGTTTACTCCCGAAGTCGTATAATGTACAAAAAATAAATACTTAGTTTCAAGGTAGAAGACACAAGAAGACATTTAGAGGTTGCACAAATTGACCACTTGCGCTATAGCAGATTTTCTATGTTTATTATTTTTCCAAAAACAAACAATAACTAACTTTCGAGTCAAGTTCTGTCAAAAAAGAATGATATCGACTATCATCACCAATTTTTCGGCCTGTTACGGCTTCGGAGAATTGCATAATCAAGAAAATTTATTCAAAAAGTGGTCAAAGTGTGCAACCCCTAAATACCACGCGTTAATATTCTTGGCAAGGAGCTCCGCCATACCGGGCGTTTGAGAACAGTTCCCCGTCGCATGGCACTTGCGGGTAAGAACCCGCGTGTCATCGGTCCCACGTACTATGAGCGTCTGCCCGCCAAACTTAAAGATGTACAATCTGACGAAGCATTTAAGCATCAGCTGAGAAACCTTTTATTGGATAATCCATTATACCCCGTGGATGAATATATGGAACTGGAAATGTAAATTTATTATTGTGTTGACTTTATTAATTCTTGTACCTACATTATATTGACATCGGACGAGAGACCATTTATTAGATGTGTAATTGTTGTTGTTATAATTATTTTTAATTTTTGTATTCTTTGATTATTAGTATTTATGTTTGACGATCTCAATGTAATTTCGTATTTTTTGACATGCAATGCAATACAACTAATATTGTAATATTACATTGATGAATAAATAAACTAAACTAAACTAAACTACCAACTAATTTTATTATAATTTTAATTACTGGATTTTGATAAATAGGAACATGATTTCGAGCGAAGTCATTAAAAATAGCAAAGTTTGGAAATTGAAACATCCTACTGGTGAGTCCATGTACAGTCACGAGATTTAATTTGGTACCCAACTTAGGTCCGACGTCAATCTGACATTTTACAACAATAAGGTTGAGTTTCCTAAAAGTTACAAATGACTTGATGTCTCTAATGACATTGATGACTTCAAGCATACTTTTCTTGAAATGGGACCCAAATTAACGCTCTTGACCGTACTTGCATCGTGTTTTCGGCATGATAGCTACCAACAGCGGTATTTACTTACATACATACATTACATTAAATCACACCTGTTTCCCAGAGGGGTAGGCAGAGACCACTTCTTTCCACTTGCTACGATCTTGACAAATTTCTTTCGCTTCTTCCACATTCATACATCGAGTCATGCACGCACGTCGGTTTCGGGTACTTAAGATTCGGCCCTTTTCCAGTATTTCTCCGATTTGACTCGAAAAAGTACGCCTAGAGCGGCCCCTTCCGACCCGTCCACTCACTTTCGATCTGTATATCTCTTTCGTCAATCTATCTATTTACTTAGGTTTTGTTTTCGAGGGTGTGTGAATTAATAACAGCGATAATAGACTGGCATAGAGGCATTCCATCGTGCCCTCTGGTTGGCAACGGATTCTCATGGTTGCACTTCCGTGAGCCTAGAACCGACGGACATCATGCGCAGTCGCGGATCACTTCGTTTACCCGAATTTCATTTGCCATAATTGTGTCACTTGCCATAATGTTAATTTGCCATAAAGGCACATTTTCTGAAACTGTAAACCTTTCAGGTAATTTTTACATGCCATCGTATAGAGCCCAATAGGTTAGGTTAGGTTTGATTTATAACAATTCTGAATAGTTCACGATTTCAGAAAAAATGCCTTTATGGTGAATGAATATTATGGCAAGTGATAGAATTATGACAAATGACTTTCGGGCAAACGACAGAGAACCGTGCAGTCTTCTCCATGTCACATTAAGTCTGCCCTCCTACGGAAAAAAGGCACATTTACTATTTATGATTTGTATTGCAACCTTATCATAACCTTTGAGAGTTTAATAAGCTTCTATGAATTTGTGCCTTTTCTCCGCAGGAGGGCAGAAGTGGCGTATTAGAAAAAGTCAAATCTCGCTAAGTTCCAGGCAGTGAATGTGATACGTAACCGCTATAACGCTGTTCTTTTCGCAGCCTTTAACACAGCCCCTGTTTTCTGTTTCCAGAACTTTCCGTGGGCGCAGCGGCCGGTGTCAGTGCTGACGGAACAAGCGCTGCTTAAAATGGCCCGGCATCCGGCCGTGGTCCTGTTCATTGGTAAAGCCTTTTTTTTTTTATGGCATAGAGAAGACAAACGAGCACACAGGCCACCTGATGGTAAGTGGAAACTGTGACCCATAGACATTCGCATTCACAAGACTGCAATGGAATCCTAAGACTGCAAATGCGTTGCCAACCCTGAGGACTAAGATGGAATGCCTCTATGCTAGTCATTTCACCGGCTGTCTTATCCCCAAACCGGAACACAACAACGCGAACACGGCTGTTTGGCGGTAGGTTAATGGATAAGATTTAGATTTTTGGATTTAGTTACTAGGTATTGTAAGAGTGGTCGAGTTTACAATTATATTTATGTGACTATCGTGTTCCTGGGGAATCTCGTTCGTGGGAAATCCCGAATTTTATTAATTCTGAACTAAAACGGTTTGGGTAAAATTCGTGAATATTTCGGCTCGTGAAAAAGTGTATTTAGAGGCCCTCTAACATCTATTACAAATAAATGTCCATGGCCAATGTCCTTTTCTATTGATGACTTTATTTTAGTTTTAAAATTAAAGCCTATGTAACCCAGAACCTGTGTACTTATCGCCAATTAAGTATGCCTTGAATATAGATAAGATACCTCTAGTATAACTAGGTATAGCTGTCAGAAAAATATAAGTTCCGTCACCTAAAGTTACAAATGAAGTTAACACTAAAAGCGTGTTAATTAATTCCCATTTTCTTGAGCCAATGCGCTCAACTACGCGCCGGTTTTCTAGAACGTTTCTGGCACGTACTATACGAATTTGGAACGAGCTTCCTGCTGAGACTTTCCCAACGCGTTACAATATGGGGCTTTTTAAAAGGAGTATCATTAAATTTCTTCGAGACCGGCAACGCATTGGTGACGCCTCTGGTGTTGCAAATGTCCATAGGCGGCGGTGACCACTTCCCATCAGGTGGGCTGTCTGCCTGTTTGCCCGTCGCCGGCAATAAAAATAAAATAAAAGCATACATCATTATTTTCACAGATGACGAAGACTCCGAGATAGAATTCGCCGAGTCAGTCCTCGGGCCATCAGCTGAGTCCTACTACGAGGAATGCAGCATCCAGTTCCCAGGATTCTGCCCCTACCAGAACTCCTCCGATGACGAAACTATGGACTTCGACTACTCCACCTCCCGCTCCCACTCCAAGATAAAGAAAAAACCGTTCAAGCATGTCATGTTTTACATAGGAATAGATGGAACTGACAGTGCTGATATGCTTAGAGAGCATATTGGTCTCGATGACGCTGTGCCTTTGCTGACGGCTATAGACTTCCCCAAGCAGAGAATGGTGACCATGAAGAATGGTGACGAGATCACCACAGATTCTGTGCAGAACTTCGTTGATGCATATTTAAGTGGGAACGCGGATTTTAAGCCGTTGAAGCCACAGAGTGAAAAGTGTTAGAGCTAAAATTATAGATGAAAGTTTTGTAGGTAATTGTTAAATTTAGTCTCTCGAAATTTTGAAGCAAGCTGAGGTTCGTGACTCGAATGTCATTTACTTTTAAATACCAAACTAATCAGAAACTCCGAACTTGTTAGGATTACTTGAGTTGATGCAGAGTTCCTGGTGCCACATTCTTACTTCATCATCGGACCTTTTATTATCATAATGTTGCTTTTCATCGGGTTAACATTATACATTCCAAATTTCAGCCAATACGTTCCAAATTGACTTCAAGATAAGTAAGTGCTGATAAACAAACTTCTAAGAAAATTTATATCCTAAAACAACACAATTACAGCTCTTAAAGATTTCCTTAAGGTCTGGTTAAAATAGCCGTGAGCTCACCTTAACTTGAGGGCCCAGACAAGATGCACTACGCTAACTATCGATTCTATTCGTTTAGTTTTTAGACCAATCGCGTCACTGGCACATCACGTGACTTTTCGTATCGCGTCATCTACCAGTGACGCGATTGGTTTAAAAACTAAACGAAGAGAAACGCTAGCAAGCGTAGTGCGTCTTGGTCGTTAATTTGACCACAGATTGTTTTTATAGTACACTAGCGACCGGCCCTCGCTTCGGTTCGGTTTATATGAGTTTTCTGTAACACCCGTATATAAAAAATAATTTATTATACATAAAAATCTTCCTCTTGACCGCATCAAAATCCGTTACGTAGTTTTAAAGATACATACATAGGGACAGACAGACAGACAGCGGGAAGCGACTTTGTTTTATACTATGTAGTGAAGTTGACGCAGCTCCACCTAAAAGCGGATGAACATTGAAGTTACTTGCGAACGCGCGTGTATCGTAACCCATCGGAATCAAGTGTCTAGAATCTGTAAAGTTCTCTTGCCGGCAGGCGGGTGGTAAAATGTATGTCCACTAATCCACGCACTTTGAAATTATCTTACTTGATAAAGCCTTTCAACAGTAGTCTCACCATTAGAAACAAAATCGAGAGAAAGAGACGGAGGTGATTTTCAAAATACATGAAAGTCCGTGATGTCATTTACGGCAACGTATTTAAGTTATTAAGTTTGTTTCAGAAATAGGCACAGAAACACTTAGTAGAAGAACTTAGCATTGTTTGAGTAAGAAAAAAATACATAGACGAATAAAATGTGATAATTTACATTGATATTGTGGTTTTATTTCGTAAGGTTAGTATTTTTGTAAAATTGTGATCTATTTTTTTTTCTTTTTTTTTTTTATGGCATCGAGTAGACAAACGAGCACACAGACCACCTGATGGTAAGTGGAAACTGTGACCCATAGACATTCGCAATCACAAGACTGCAATGCAATCCTAAGACTGCAAATGCGTTGCCAACCCTGAGGCTAAGATGGAATGCCTCTATGCTAGTCATTTCACCGGCTGTCTTATCCCCAAACCGGAACACAACAATGCGAACACTGCTGTTTGGCGGTAGGTTAGGTTTTGTTTTAAATAAAGTAGTTACACAATGTTCTGTATAGTTTGAATGTCTTTAACATGATAAATTGCAACAGTGGGTGGTGTCAAAAAAAAGCCGGCAAATTTAAGATTTCAATAGCTAACACGAATGCATAGCGACTGGTTACCTATACGTATACGCATAATGTGATATCATAGACGTAGGAAAACATAGATTGCGTGTAGCCAAATGTCAAGCGTACCACCTTTTTCTTCTGTGTACAACACAGCTTGTAGCCAATATTATTGATAATGGTTTATGGTTGACTGCAAACTTACGTACACTAATGCAGAATGACACACACTAACACACCTAAAAAGTTGTATACTTGAAATTCATTCAAAAGTAGTCATACTTATATAGACGACTTTTTTTAACGAAGGGCATTTGTAACGGTGCAAAGAGTACAGACAGACGTACAGATAGGCTTAGTAACAGGGTCTGATTTGACACCCTTCGGATACAGAACCCTAATAACCATCAAAAAGAAACAAGGTTATCATAAACTTTATTACCATTGCGGATGAAAAATAAATTTACGATTACTTACTTACATATCTTTAATTTCGAGATTTTCAAGCCAACACCAAGTGAACAACTAGGAAAAGATTAATGATTATCTGATATGCTGGACAAGGATATTCGTTTAATGCAACATAGTGCACATTAGAAGCCTTTTCCGTGCGTGAGCCTGGTGATCAGGGCCCCAGCCCTTTTTAGGCACGTCTGTGGGGACAAAATGCGTAGCGTTCAACACCAGTATGGCCGTTAGCATCCGGGCGCTCCTCGCGTAGCCCGCGAGCTGCCCCTCCACTCGCCACTCCCGGCGCTTCGCTGTTTTGTACTCTTCAGAACCATTGAAGCGAAGGTGTTGCAAGAAATACAACGTATTATTAACCGGGACAATGATGTCTAAGTCTCCAGTGTAGAATACCATAGGGAAGTGATCCAGTAATTCCGAAACCCATGGCGCGACTGATATCTCAATATCATTATCCATTTTGTCGTTTACTTTATCCGAATCTACATCATTATTCATAGTCTCCCACATGAAGTGCTTTCCTCGCGGCAGGGGTTTGAATCTCTTTAACAAAATGTAAGTCTGGTAATTTGCTTGAACGCGAGAAATATTGGCGGGAAAAAGGAGGCGGAAATGGATAGACGGCGCAAAAAGCACCACCAATAGCCAACCCTTGCAGGTTAATCTTAATTTCGGCTGTCGGGTTTTTTTTAAGAATAGTATGCCCGAGAGCTGGGACGTATTTTCCGGCGTACGATTCTCCGGATATGAAAAACTTGTTTTGATTTAGCTCGGGGAAGAGCTGGAAGAACTGAGTGAGGGTCGAGTGCAGCTCCTCGCCGACTTGCGTCTCTTCTGTGCAGTATCCCTGGTCGTGGTCGGTGAAGCTGAACCCCGCGCCCACCGGGTTGTCGATGTAGATGAGGTGGTGGTTCAGAGCCCAGTGGACTTCCCTGCGCACGAAAGATTCGTTTCGTACCGCGAGTGGGCCGTTCTCCGCGAACAATCCGATTAGGGACGAGCCGCCCAGGCCGCCCGGCGCCCTGCAGCCACAGGAGCACTGGCGCCGTCTGCGAGGCTTCGTTCACTGGAGGGAGTGCCATAAAAACTGGTTAGAGTTGTAGGTCTCGTTGACGGTGAAGAAGCCAGCGTAGCTTTCGAGCTCTATCCCGGCCAGGGTCACGCGCGCCTGCCGCCGGGCCTCGGCCACCTGCCCGCTCCGGATGAGCGGCGTCAAGAATAGGGCAGAGCCGGCGCTGCTGGAGCCACCAGCCGGGGTCTGGGGCTGGTGCACGAAGCACATAGCATCCATCATGGCTTGACAGATAAAAACGAACCACATAAAAGTCGCCATCGTGACCTAGCATTGACGTCAACTAAGGTTCGGAAATGGTGCTGTGATATTTAATACTTAGGTACGTTTGTTTCTTACGCACAAATTTTGAATATTTATTTCAAATAGTAAAAATAGGTACTTACTTGAATTTAATGTGTAACTTTTTAGAGTTCTTCATTCAGAAAAAATAAGATTAAAGTCTTTTAAATCTGAACTACCGACCGAGAATATAAAATTATTTAAAATGTTGACTACCTACAGTAGAACAATATTATAATTTACGACAGTTCTAGTTTTTGAATTAATTTGAGTTGTTTTGATGTGCCACCAACAGATGCACTGTGGATATAATGTCCTCAGATAACTGGATGTACCCATTTCTGGGGAGTCCATTTAACACTCGACCCAGAGCTGACATATGCCCATACCTGGGGATGGGCCATTAGCCAAGGTCACGGAAGCACAAACAGACCTACAGTAGGTCTCTGAGGCCCTTTGAAAATCGAAGTTTGACGTTACGTTAACTCTATCTCTGTCTCTCGTCCTTTGGGACTAAATCAAGAGGAAGGGATGGAGCTATAGTAACTTCGAGCTTCGATTTTTAAAGTAGGGTCCTGAGTGCTCAGCACGAGCGAACCATCCTCCTGATGGCAGCAGCCCAGCATAGCAGCTACTTGTATTGAAATAATTATTAATAGTATTATTAGTATTTGAGATTGGAAGTTAATGTTAATTTCTAGGCATTTACTTGTTACTAGTAACCAGTACTATTTTACAAGTACTAGTAAGTCCTCTTTCGTTATTTATTATCTGAATATATAAATGGAGAAACTGACTGACATATCAACGCACAGCCTAAACGGCTAAACGTAGGCACTTGAAATTTGGAAGGGACGTAGCTTAGGTACCGTAGAGGTGCACTAAGAAAGGAATTCCCGAAATTCCCACGGGAACGGGAATTAGCGGGAAAATCCTTTTGTATGAAAAATCTAAACCCAAGCGAAGCGAGGGCGGGTCGCTAGTTTTCTATAACAGTGTTGGAATCCGGTTTTTCAAATGCTATACATGAAAATCGAACTTCGAAGTTATTATCGATAGCTAATCGAATACATAACGGATTTGGAATTATCATCGACGATATATACAGGGTGTCTCATTCAAATCGGTCAGTATGGGAAAGTCTGAAACTATAAGACATACGAAGATTTGTTCTTAGGAACCATGACACCGATTTTGATAAAAAGAAAAACTGCATACATACATTTGAAAAAAAAGTTTACCCAGCTGGGGAATCGAACCCGGTTGTTTTGAAAAAATAAACTTACAGTTTTTCTATTTAAATAACGATTGTGTAGGTCTTCAGCAGTAAATGTCTCTATGAAACATCATGTCTAAAATGAATAGAATGCATTGTTTTCACATAATTTAATTTATCATAGTAGGTGTTCGAAATGACCACCGATACAATATTCAACAAGTTCAGGCATGTAAAATTGTGTTCATGGTTATTTTTACCTCTCTATTTATTACATACACCGTTTAACATATCATATGGCATTGACATTGCATTAAACATTTAAGGAAGTTTTGTTATCTACAGTTATCTATTTATTGCAACTGCTTACTTCTATCTTAAACTTCTATCTTAAAGTAAGTATGCAGATATTGTAGATAAACAGACGTATCAAACCTCATTTGAAAATGGAACGTCTCAGTGTGACTGGCCGAATAGCAATAAAAAAAGAAAACTCGAGTGTCAAATGTTTTGGCGGGAACTGAAAATCAATGCTTCGGTATTTTTGTGTTTATCGCTGTGTGGTTGGGAAAATGCATTTTACAAACTCTGAGCACTTTGATTTATTGGAAGCCTACTTTAAAAACGACAGAAATTGCTCCCGTGCACTACATTGGTACCATATCAAATATCCGACACGTATTTTACCTACTCGTAAGATATTCATCAAAATTGTTCACAATTTGAAAACCCATGGAAGTTTAAAAAGCCAAAAAATGTAAAACCAAGAAAATGTGATGAAAACATGGAAATGAACATTTTAACCTATTTTGAAGCAACACCAGATGCCTCCACCCGTAATGCAAGTCGTGATATTCCTGAAATTTCACGTCCGACAATTCACAGAACCCTAAAGAAATACAAATACAAGTGCTACAAGAACGGACATTGGGTGCAGGCCTTACATGCAGGAGATGATATTAGACGATTGGAATTTTGCAATTGGATAAAAGAAACAATGGGTCTAGAACTCTAGACAGACATTTTTTAAAGTATGTAATATTTTCTGATGAAACTCAATTTTCCAACAACGGAATGTACAATCGTAAAAATCATCACTATTGGAGTCGAGAAAATCCCTTACGAATACACGAAGGACGCCGTCAAGTTAGATTCTCGTTTAACTGCTGGGTCGGCCTACTTCACAATAAGGTACTCCTGTTTAAAATTTATGATGGACATTTGGACAGATTCAAGTACCTTGCAATCTTAGAAGATCTTTTAGCGGCCGTAGGAGAAATGCCGGCAGAAGTAAGAGAACAACTTTATTTTCAACAGGACGGAGCACCAGCCCACAATAGTCGCATAGCAAGAGATTTTTTAAATGAAAACTTTTCGCGAAAATGGATTGGCACGAAAACGGTCCTATCAAATGGCCCGCGAGGTCGCCCGATTTAACGCCTCTAGACTATTTCTTGTGGGGTTACGTTAAGGATGAAGTGTACAAAACAAGCTATGACACCATTGAAGACCTAAAAGCAGCCATAGAGTCAATTTTAACGCAAATTCACCACATAAAGATACAAAATTCAATATTAAGATCGTTACCTAAACGTGTTGACTATTGTATTGAAAAAAACGGTGGTCATTTCGAACACCTACTATGATAAATTAAATTATGTGAAAACAATGCATTCTATTCATTTTAGACATGATGTTTCATAGAGACATTTACTGCTGAAGACCTACACAATCGTTATTTAAATAGAAAAACTGTAAGTTTATTTTTTCAAAACAACCGGGTTCGATTCCCCAGCTGGGTAAACTTTTTTTTCAAATGTATGTATGCAGTTTTTCTTTTTATCAAAATCGGTGTCATGGTTCCTAAGAACAAATCTTCGTATGTCTTATAGTTTCAGACTTTCCCATACTGACCGATTTGAATGAGACACCCTGTATAATAACGTTTGTCTCTATCGCACTTTCATATTTACCAGAAAGAAAGCGATGAATGCTATATGTACGGTACATGAAATGTAGCGTACTAGCCCGACAGAAGTCATCTAAAAGGATCACAATGGCCTGTTGTAATAAGAGCATTATTTTTGTATTTTGTTCCTAATTTGAGGAGTAAGTATCGTAAATATCCGCTTATAACCGTACATCCTTCAGATCCCTATTTGACAAGTATGTATGAGTGTTAAAGTTTCGACGACAATTATCAGAATTAACATAGAGGCACAAGGTTATATCGACATATTTGTGTCGACATAAACCTATCACTATTTTTTTTTTCCTATGTCTGGCAACATTTTCGGCTGTCAAGTTTTTCGCCTAATTCTGGACTCGACTTAAGTGTTGAATGACGTGTGACAGGGATGTAGATAACGCAATTTCGATGTACGGTTTTCAAAGTAGGGTTTCAAATCAGACTAGTATTATTACGTGTGGCAACAAAATATTAGAAATTACTTGTCTATCTTTAATTAATATCTAGCTGAAGCCCTACTTTGAAAATCGAAGTTCGAAGTTACAATAGTTCGATCCCTGTCACTCGTCTTATCATTCGAGACTATAATATATTATCTAAAAGGGGTGATAGACAGGTGTGTTTATTTTGGTTCAGAAATTCTAATTAAAACCTAAAATTTGTGATTTTTTAAATGTGATATGATATTTTTCCTTAATAACTCAAAGCTTCCTCTGTTTGATTGTATGAGCAAGCTTCAACGTGTGTCACTGACGCGAGCCGGATAAGTTCGCGAACTGCAAGTACGCGGTTTTAAAGCTCGCCCGTCTATCACACCTTTAAAAAAGAAGGGTTTACGGAACTTCGAACTTCGATTTTCAAAGTAAGAATGTTTGTAGCGACATCCACGGTTTAGTTTACGCAACATTTAAAAGAAAATTGATGACTATTGTTCCTAAAACTGTGTGTAACGATGTGAGATGCAATATACCTACATATTCCTATATTATGGAAAGTGCATACGCACTAGGTATGTCACATGTTATTTATTGTCTTTTATTTTCATTACGTATTACCTGCCGGCAAAATAGACAGACTTGACAAAAGTTTAGCAAAGCTTAGCTATTTTACTGCATGCAATTCTCATTGTGAATCCACCTTAGTGACAGTTTGTTGCTTGTTGAGTAAAATGTAAAAATATCTAATGTTTGCACATACATGACAGCCTTATTTTGTCCAAGAAGCAAAATAGTAGAATTTATAATTTTTATATGGTAACACTCTTCCTTGGACGCTGCCGACAGTGCCGACGCCATTATTGTGAAATCATAAATTTGTGTATTTGAAAATAAAATTCACGTGCTTTTAGCATAGTAATTCAAATAACACTTATATTTACAAATCGCATTCAATAATCATGGCTGATAACGACGATCTTTTGGACTACGAAGACGAGGAGCAGGCAGAACAGCAGACCGCCGACGGAGCTACAGAAGCGGCGCCAAAAAAAGAGGTTAAGGGATCCTATGTATCTATACACAGTTCCGGCTTTAGAGATTTCCTGTTGAAACCCGAAATATTGAGGGCTATAGTAGACTGCGGTTTCGAACATCCCTCCGAAGTGCAGCATGAGTGCATTCCGCAGGCCGTGCTCGGTATGGATATCCTTTGCCAGGCGAAATCTGGTATGGGAAAGACAGCTGTGTTTGTCTTAGCGACGCTGCAACAGATTGAGCCCTCGGAAAACCATGTCTACGTGCTCGTCATGTGCCACACTAGGGAGCTAGCGTTCCAAATCAGTAAGGAGTACGAGCGTTTTTCTAAATATATGGCTGGCGTCCGAGTGTCGGTATTTTTCGGTGGCATGCCGATCCAAAAGGACGAGGAGGTTCTTAAAACTGCTTGCCCGCATATAGTGGTCGGCACTCCCGGGCGTATTCTGGCGCTTGTCAATAGCAAGAAACTGAACCTGAAGCACCTGAAACATTTTATCTTGGATGAATGTGACAAAATGTTGGAGTCCCTCGACATGAGAAGGGATGTCCAAGAGATATTTAGAAATACCCCTCACGGCAAGCAAGTGATGATGTTCTCAGCTACATTGAGCAAGGAGATTCGACCGGTGTGCAAGAAGTTCATGCAGGATCCCATGGAAGTGTATGTAGATGATGAAGCCAAGTTGACTCTGCATGGTTTACAACAGCATTACGTGAAGCTAAAGGAGAATGAGAAAAACAAGAAACTTTTTGAGCTTTTAGACGTATTGGAGTTCAATCAAGTTGTGATATTTGTCAAGTCTGTGCAACGCTGTATAGCATTAGCTCAATTACTCACAGATCAGAACTTCCCCGCAATTGGTATTCACCGCAACATGACCCAGGATGAGCGTCTGTCTCGCTACCAACAATTCAAGGACTTCCAGAAGAGGATTCTCGTAGCTACTAACTTATTTGGACGTGGCATGGATATTGAACGAGTCAACATTGTCTTCAACTATGATATGCCTGAGGACTCTGATACCTACCTCCACCGTGTTGCCCGAGCAGGACGTTTTGGTACCAAAGGCCTGGCCATCACCATGGTATCTGATGAAGGAGATGCGAAAATTCTGAACGAGGTACAAGACCGCTTTGATGTCAACATCACTGAACTTCCAGAGGAAATTGAGTTGTCCACTTACATTGAAGGCCGATAGATTAGTATAGCATTCCTTTAACTGCAAATGCATTGAGAGCAGAGGCGGCACAATGGTATGCAATAAAATACTTTGCCACACTTTGGAAACACTGTTACCACGTTACCTCTACTTTCAATGCGTTTACTGCTTTAATACCACTTTTGTAATTATTAAAACTAAACTCATCGGGTATTCTTAAACTCAGTGACTAGAGTTAAGTTGTTTGACGAATTGTAAGATTTGATTGTCTACCAAGTGTAGGGGCCACCATTGGGGTCTGATAGCTCATAAATTACTGATAATATAAGGTAAACAATGTTAATTAAAGTGACATTTTCATATTGTGATTCTTGACTTTTCTTATGTTGAATATCCCTTTCAGATGAACCTTATGTAAAACGTTGACTGGCGTTCATAAGGTTACATTACAACCAAGCTGCACCTCTAAATCTACAGGGTAAAATCCAAATCACGAGCAACTTGAATTCAACCTGTTATGGTATTGGTTTTCACTAGGACACCATTACTGTTGAGTAAGTAAGAGCCATCAAAATGTTGACAACATGATTTGGTTTTTACTGTGTTGAAAAGAGGCCCTGTTGCTGTATGGAATGAAAACTTCATGTGTGTATGATGGTAATTTGTGTCAACCTTAAGCTGGGTTTAACCTAACTAAATTAGCCAATGGTCGTCCTATGCATGTTAAGTTGAATTCTCCATAACTGTTCATGTTCTTTCACAGTTCAGTCAATTACATTTGTTTCTGTTATGATAATTACTAAATACCAGGATTATTTTTTTGGATTAATGCCAAAAAAAGGCTATCATATGGACAATCCTACATTTAACGAATTTTGCATGAGCATATTTAACCCGTGCAGAAGGAGGGTGTATGAGATTTAAATGTTTTTATCCTTAATCAGTATGGTTATTTTGGATTAAAAAACCGGGCAAGAGCATGGTTCCGAAGCCGTAACGACAAACACAAAAAACTATCTCAAAATTCAACATGTATGAAACAATTTTCTATTTAAAGTTATTTGGCGCTGTCTTAGATGATTTTTAGTAGGTATAAACCCGTTAAACGCCTGTATCTCAGGAACTAATCATGTCTACTTAGCCTTGATAGTTTTCCTTTAAAATTCGTTATATGCGCTTTCGTTGAAGATTTTTTTCAGATTTTTAATACTTGTAGTTTTGGCTGTAGGGGGGGGGGACACTTGACTCTAACAAAAAATAGCGCTTTAAAGCTTAATACCTATTTCATAAACGGATCCCTTAATCGAAAAATTGTTTTCATAAACCCGCAATATTTTTGAAAGACCTATCCAACGACACCCCACACTATGGGGTAGGCAAGAAAAAAAAAAGACATCCCCACGTTACCTGTAGGGGAGGTGCATTAAAAAAAAATATTTTTCAAAATTTTATTTTACCACTTTTTTTGGCGTGACTAATATGTATATTCATGCCAAATTACAGCTTTCTCGTACTATGAGTCTCTGAGCTAGACTGGGGACGGACGGACGGACGGACGGACATGGCGAAACTATAAGGGTTCCTAGTTTGACTACGGAACCCTAAAAAGGTTCATGCAAATAGGTTGAGTCCTTAAAGAGGTATTGAGGCAATACAAGTTGCATACACGATTTTCGAAAACTTTAAATTGACTTAGCCGTTCGACGCGACCGTCAATCCACACACATATTTTGGATAACTATAACGAACTTCGAATGCATCTTATCTGGGGCTCCTCTGAAAGTAGGGTTCGCCATTATATCTATTTTAGTTGTTAAAGATAATTCTTGGGTCAAACACATTCGAAAAAACAACAGTTGTCTCTCCTGTGGTCAGTAGTTAAGGGATTGTGTGCTTAAAAGTTTTTATTTGATATAATAAAATAGACCTGACGCTGTTTATGCGGATGTGGGTTCAGACAGAAAATTAGGCCTTAAACACGTTAACATTGGGTATATCCACAGAATGAGAATGAGAAAATATTTATTGTGAACTGTGTATAAATGGATGTTTTACAAAAATATGATGGTCTCAACAGTTGCCCATTCCAGGCATACAATATCATTTTGCATTTTGGCTTAATTTTTTAAATATTTTTAAGATAGTCTTCCTCAAGAATTAAAAATGCTCGAGGGACATCAATTTAAGGTTAAACTGAAGAAGTGGCTGTGTGACAATGTTTTTTATACTTTAAATGTTTTTTTTATGTACGCTGACAATTATAAATAGTCACTCCACTTAAGTTTACGTAGGTACTCATAGATTCATAACGTTTAATGTTCTGTTTATCTAGTCATCTAGCGGGTAGGCTGTGTCCCCATCACCGGGGCGCACTATCCACCACCCGTGTGAAGCTGTATCAGTGGAAACAATAACAGCGAAGGTCAATAAAAAAAAAACATTCATCTATACATGAGGCTAAGCCCGTCTCCCACAATGAATAAAATGGCAAAGAATAAGGGTCTCCCCAGACCTATCGACGCGGAATCGGCTCGGGCCGTTAAGAAAAAAAATGATGTCCGTGCAGTAAAGCAGCGACCACACCAATGCTTAAAAAACGGTGTCGGTACGAAATCGCAGTGACGCGTCGTATTAGCACCGTTTTTGACGCATGCTCTCCACACCGGTGCTCAAAATTCACAGACGGTGCGTAAACAAAAGAATGTGTCATAGTTCATAGTAATAACATGGCGTCAATTTTGACGTGCCGTGATATTCGCAACGTTAAGCAGCGATGTGGGGAGCGTGCGTCAAAAACGGTGCTAATACGACGCGTCACTGCGATTCCGTACCGTCACCGTTTTTTAAGCATTGGTTTGGTCGGTGCTTAAGAGTGAAAATGGTATCGCTCGGCTCGGCTCGGCCCGGCTCGTTGCGAACGGAACGACTTCGTTTTCGATCTTATTGCGTGGACATAAAACTTATTTTTGCCGGCTCAAGCCGATTCCGCGTCGATAGGTCTGGGGACACCCTTAGTTTTTGCCATTTTTTATTAGGAGTTAGCGTTAAAAAATTATACAATTTTAAGCCTAAGTTATGGGATTTCAGGAAGCACCTATATTAAAAATCTGGTAATGGTTAGAATAGAAAGAGATATACAGATCGAAAGTGAGTGGAAAGGCCGGAAGGGGCCGCCCTAGGCGAATGTACTTTTTCGAATCAAATCGGAGAAATACCGGAAAAGGGCCGAATTTTAAGTAAGTACCCGAAACCGACGTGCGTACATGACTCGATGTATGAATGTGGAAGAAGCGAAAGAGATTTGTCAGGTTCGTAGCAAGTGGAAAGAAGTGGTCCCTGTCTAAGTGACTACCCCTCTGGGAAATGGGGTGATTTAATGTACCTATGTATTGTAATGGTTAATTCTGCGGTATTTTGGGACAGTTTCGGTTTGTATCGTAATACTTAATATGGTGTGTTTTATGTGGTTTAGTGTAGTGTCAGCCTCAGCAGCGGTTTTAGGGTAGGGCGCGGGTGGGCGACCTCCCAGGGCGCCAGATTTAAAGGGGCGCCTGCGGCTGGTTATTTCATCCCTTGCCTTGGTTTGAATGACAGATAGGGGCGCAGTAAAAATCTGCTCAGGGCACTGAGTGCTAAAACCGGAACTGGGTCCTATTGCATAATTATTTTACGGGTGGTAGGACCTTGTGCAGGGTCCGTCCGGATCGCTACCACCATCTTATCCATTAACCTACCGCCAAACAGCCGTGTTCCGGTTTGGGGATAAGACAGCCGGTGAAATGACTAGCGTAGAGGCATTCCGTCTTAGTCCTCAGGGTTGGCAACGCGTTTGCAGTCTTAGGATTGCATCGCAGTCTTGTGAATGCGAAGGTCACAGTTTCCACTTACCATCAGGGGCCTATTGCATAATAAAGTACAAGCTAATACTATTAGTGATTTTGGTTGTAACTTGTACTTTTATGTTGCATAATAAAATACGAGGGATAAATATACAAGTGAATAAGTACAAGCTAATAATATTAGTGATTTTGGTTGTAACTTGTAAATTATTGTTGCATAATAAAATACAAGTTATAAAATACAAGTCAAAAAGTATTAGCCCTAATAACTAATATTATATGTAAATTTTATTAGTTTTGGTTGCAATACGAGTCTAAAAATTCAAATTATTAGTTGTAACTTGTATTTATTACTACTTACCTAAGGACCACGGTAATTTTGAATTACAAGTGATTAAGTTAAAGCCTAATCAACGAAAAATGTTTAATATTTTGCATTTATCCGACGATGACGATGATCAATATCTAGTAACCCGACACCAAAAGGTATATAAGGACAGGATCAACTTCACTTTTGAAAATAGTGCACACTTTTACGAAATGTTTCGAATGAAACCTATTAAAGCCGAACGTGTGCTGCAAGCAATTTCAAGCGACATTAAGTTGAAAAAAAAAGGTGGTGCTCTTTCTCCGAAACAGCAATTATGTACTACACTTCATTGGCTTGGAACTGGATGCCAATATTATTCTGTTGGTGCAGGTCATGGCGTTGATAAGTCTACAGTTTGTCGAACTGTTCATCGCGTTATTAACGCTATTAATAGAAGGTTATTTCCATCGATAATTATATGGCCACACCGAATGGAAGACGTAGTGCAAGAGTTCTATGAGTTATATAATTTCCCGAATGTAATTGGTATAATTGATGGAACACTCATACCAATAGACGCACCAACTACTAACGAACCAGCATTCGTAGACAGAAAAGGAGGCCATTCGATCAATTGTATGATGGTATGTGGACCACAATATCAATTTTTTTATGTAAGTGCCAATTGGCCGGGTAGTGTGCACGATGCACGAGTTCTTAGAAGGAGTAGTCTCTACAGTGCAATGGAACAAGAAAACATATTTCCAAATGGCGTTATACTTGGAGACTCGGGTTACCCTCTAAAAACGTGGCTAATGACACCGTTACACAACGACCCAAATAGCGAGGGTGAAAGACGCTACAACCGAAGACTCAAAGCAACAAGGCAGATTATAGAGTGTTCCTTTGGAATATTAAAGGAAAAATTTCCCTGCCTGAATCATCTAAGAGTCAACCCAAAATTTGCAGCAAATATCGTTGTCTGCTGTGCAACTTTGTGCAACATTGCCCGGGAAGGTGAAGATTTGGAATCATTCACTCCACCAGTGGAACAAGAAAATCATCGAAATGTAAATGATGAGGCTCCTGCATTGAGTGCACTTCGACGCCAACAAGAAATAATACAGTCTATGTCATCATAAATACTTTTAATACTAAATCTTGTTAAAATTAAGATGTAGGTCAAGTTGTTTGAAACTTATTAAATATATAAATAATCACTATGGCTTATACTATGGGTAGCTACCTACTATACAATGACAAACATACTTATATAGATAAAAAATTCATGCTCATCATTCTCATCAAACAAATATTTTGACCTTACCGGGGATCGAACCCGGGACCACTAGCTTTGCAGGCAGGGTCATGATAGACTAGGCTAACTGCGTCGTCATACGATTGGATTTACTATATGGCTAACATGACATCGTAAGAAAATACCTAAATTAGCTCTTAAATACATAAATTAAATCCAATCATTATGAAGTTTCAAAAATTTGACTTACAACTAATTGTACGATTTTCTAGTGAGTCAGGCTTTTAATTTGTTGATGTCTAGCTATATGTCATCAATGTACTATTTATTAGCTAACTTTTTAAGGAAAAAACATTTATTTTCTTAACTTTTAATAATAAAGAAATTTGAACAATCGATGAAATTCATTGTTTTTATTGCTAAAGTACACAAATTAATTATTAGAAACGTCAATATTGTGACTATTCCTGATCTGTATACGCGGTATCCGTATTATTTTGATTATCGGATGTAGATTCTGGAATAAACACAGCTAGTGTAAATTGCTCCAAATTACTTGTAAACTTGGATCTTGGGAGCCCATACCGTAATTCCAAATCCAAAATTTTTAAATCTTTTAGGTAATTATCTCGTTCAACATTTTTTATTTGTAGATCTTTTAATATGTTTTCTTTCTCCAAAATATCTAACGTTAATTTCATATTTTTTTGTAATAAATCTTTGTTTTCGTTTATTCCTTCTCTTCCTTTCCAGTCCCTTTTTAAAATGTTGTTATTATTTTGTTTAAGTTCGGAATTGTTTAATGTCTCGAACGTATTATCTACTGTCTCTTGTAGGGTTTCTTGTATCTTTTGCTCAGAATCTAGGTTCAATTCAATTTGCAGATGCTCATCCACGCCTAGACCTTCTAAAACTGGTGACTCTTTTCCGAGTATATCATAAACGAGAACATCAATTTCATTTTCTTTACAGTCGGGCCCTCCGCCAGAGCCTGTTTTTTTAGCATTATCTCGTTTCTCCTATAACAAAAGATTAGTCAACTTTAAAAACCCGGCTGCTTATTTTTATATACCTAGACGACAATTGCATAACAGTTTTTATGATATAGCCTGTATATGTTAGTTTTTTTAATCAAAGTATCCCTTGCGACGCTTTGCCGAATTTAACGACCCTATTTGCATCGAAATCGTACCACCAGACCAGCCTCTACGAGTGAACTAAGAACGTTAAAAAACTACCTCATTAAATCAATAAAACATTACACTCCTCTTTTAGAAGTCGAGTAAAAATATGATATGATATAGATATAGTTGTTGTAAAAAATGTATATTGTTTATAAATTAACATACAGGCTAAACAAAACTTATATGTATAATATACACCTACATACCTACACCTATTGTTGAATAATAAGTAATAATGGTAATTGCACGCTTAGAAGACAAGTTGTAGGTACTTACCACGGATAATTTTCTCACATTTGCCCACCAAACATCACGAACATACGCCCAATTCTTATTTTCTTTGATAATCCCCAAGCTTTGGGCATATGCACCGATATTTCTCCAGGCGTTACTGCGAATATCTTTAGTGACCTTTGTTGAAAAGGGACCGAACAAGACATCTTTCTGCTCCTTAATTTTACTTAAGATGCACATTTTCAATTTTCTTTGTTCTTCTCGCTTACCACCCATTTTCGAAGTTAGAAATTTCAGATAAAGTTTTACGTTGACGTTTACTGTTCCCGCCAATATTTATTTTTTAATTGCAAAGTCCACAGATGGGCAAAGGTTTACCTCACTCAGCCAACTTGTTTACTTGTAATTTTGTGTTTTGCTGATAATATTAGTACACTTATTACAAGTTAGTAAAAATACATTATGCAACAAAATTTATTAGTACTTGTAAATAATGATGAATTTACTTGTAACTTTCACGATATTATTAGAAATTTATGCAACACAATTTTCTAATATAATTAGTGAAAACACAAAATAATTATGCAACACAAAATAACGCAGCTTGTAAATTTTTAACCAGTAACTTGTATTAGTTTCTAATTTTATTAGTCTAATTATGCAATAGGCCCGTGGCCTGTGTGCTCGTTTGTCTTCTCTATGCCATAAAAAAAAAAGTGCAAGCCCATACTATTAGTAAAAATCCAAACAAACCCACTAATACTATTAGCTTGTACTTTATTATGCAATCCGCCCCTGGTCGGCCTTACTGCACACTTTTGTACCTTGTCGCTTTAACGCCTTTCGCAGTTTATCGCAGCAGTTTAAACATGACGTTACAGTGACAAAGTTAAGGTCGCCCGTAGAACCGCCAATGGACCCGTGTACTTGATCTGTGGCCTGGCCCACCCTAGAACTGATGATAACTGAGTGTAAGAAGTGTCAAACAAATTGTTTTATAACGTCACTGTGACAGTTCTATGGTGGGTCAGGGTTCCATTGGGTTGATAAAGGATATAAAAACTACCCTTTGTCCGTCCCAGGAGTTAAAACTATCTCCAGCATCATCATCATCACCAATTACTTCTCTCACATGACACGGCACTGAGCTCTAAGTAATATAATAATACAGGGTGAAATCTAATACGTGATACCAATGATCACCTCTGTGTTCTACCCACGAGTATGAACAACTTTCACTATGGGACCAACCCTGAAATATCGAAAAAAAAAACAGCTGCTTCATACATTTTAGTCGAGTGCGTATTGAACTTTTCTATGAAACAGCTGATTTTTTTTTCAATATTTTAGGGTTGGTCCCATAGTGAAAGTTGTTCATACTCGTGGGTAGAACACAGAGGTGATCATTGGTATCACGTATTAGATTTCACCCTGTATAATGGGGGACAATCTCACACCAATTGACCTAGTCCCAAACTAAGTTCTAGGCTTGTACTATTATGAGTACTAGACCACGATATAAATACTTATAAATAAATAAATAAAAATAAAAATATTTTATTTTCAGATATCTCAGATCCATAGGTTGTTAGTTACAAAAACACTTATAAAAACTAAGTTAGTACAGTAATAATATTAATATTTCAGTGTCGTAAGACATGAAGGTCGGTGTATCGGCGGAGAATATCCGAATCCCACCTCCCTGCTATCATTTTCAGGATGCTATTTGTGCTCCCCCTCATCTGCCTCACCACAGAGGCCGTCTTCTTCCGTATTATGGCATAAAAGTCCTCTACGCTAGCTCTGGCAAACATCCCTTATATAGAGAAATATATACTTAGAAAACATCCATGACACAGGAACAAATATTCGAGCTCATCACACAAATATCTTCCCTTACCGGGATTCGAACCCAGGACCACTAGCTTTGTAGGCAGGGTCACTACCCACTAGGCCAGCGCGTCGTCAAGTCGAAGTATTTTGTTTCTACCGCTTGCAACTACTTTTCGTGTATCTCCATACTAAATATTACAAAATTGGGCTCAGCAGTTAAACTGCGACAATGTAACAGACAGACAGAGTTAATTTCGCATTACAATAGTAGTAGGTATGGATAAACAGTAGTATGTACCTGATAACAAAAAAAGTCGTACAAATGCAATAAAATGTAAGTTTTTCCTGTAAATTGTTGTTGTTGCATGTGTAAGATACAAGTATGTAACACAGAACAATAAAATTTATAGAATATTTATAATATGCATACTTATGATGTTATTCAAGTGAACTGCTAGAAATTTGTGGAATGAAATTTTAGTATCTACAAATACCACAAATAATTTAATTATTTAAGTACTGTGGTGTAAATATAAATATGCAATGAATGTACAGTCGACTTCATAAATATGTGTACTACCTTGTCTATTTAATGTTCAAGCAGCCATATATGAATTGCCACAGCGATTAAACTGCTATGGCACACAAATTTATGAACTCAACTGTACATGGCTTCATTTACAACCATGAAATAACTACCTAGTAATTTAAATAAGTGAACAATATACAGGCAGAGACCCCTTCTTTCCACTTACTACAATCTCTACCAAATTATTCGTTTAAGTGAACAATATAAAATGGCAAAGTACATAATATACAACACAAAATAAGTCAACAACAGAATCAGATGGTATAAAAATATTTATTTCTACAACAATTCTTAATCATTTAATCAGGAACATAACAACATGAAACTTATTACCATTTCTTATATTCATTTTCTTAACAATGCAGGTACAATGCAAATACCCTCTAATTCAAAAACATACAATAGCTACTATGCTTAAAATATGATTTGTCCTTACCTATCATTGTGACATTTGAATTTGACAGAAAGAGGCAAAGAATACTTTAACAAAGTCTTTCGGGTTTGGGTATACTTCGTAAGAGCATTGAAGAGTATAAGAGAGTCATTGCACTGTATGTAACCCACCTTACAATTCCTCTACGTCATGTTTCTCATTGTTGTAAAAGGTCTTTTCGTGGGTGAATCTAGTTATAAGATCTAAAGCCCATTTCGGTTGGTCTCCTGGCACCATGTGTCCTGCATTCCTGACCATGATTTCCACCAATTTCCCAGCCTGCCTCACATAACCAGCTATCTCCCCATCTACTTGCCAGATGTACCGTTTAGCGGTCTTGTACTCCTCAGCACCCGTAAAGTTCAAATTCCTCAGATAGTTGATTGTGAGAGGGTAAGCTACTATAATGTCTAATTGACCATTGTAAATTACACAATAATAGTTGTCCAGTAGTTCCGAGATCCATGGAGCAACGGATTGCATAACATCTTGTTTCAAATGCATCTCTACTTTCTTGCCATCATTGAAAGGCAAATCTCCTACATGGATAGCTTTGCGAACAGCACCCTTTTGCAACATAGGTCCAAAATCATCTCCATCGTTATATTCTTTTGTGTGTAGATAATTATAATAGAAACTGAAGCCTGTAACATTGTAGAAGATGCTTTTCCCATTAGTCAAGTCTCCATTCAAGAGGGTATCAAAAGTGTCAAATGCTTCGTTAAACTTTTCATTTTGTATGTAATTAACCGCTTTAGCTTCATATTCTTCAAATGTTTTCTGTGCGTTCCAATCAATGAGGCCTATTTGATACAAATACTTACTATAAAGCAACTGGTGTTCTGGGTCGCTTAATCCATTACCAATAGCTACACCCTTGAGGTTGATTTTGGTTTCTGCCGTAGGGTTTTTTTTGTGAATAGTATATGCTAGAGCTGGCACATACTTCCCTCCATAGGACTCTCCGGTAACAAAGAACTTGTTGTGTTGTAATTCTGGGAAGAGTTTAAAGAACTGTGTCAATGTAGAATACAATTGCTCACCGACTTGCGTTTCGTCTGTGCAGTATCCATCCTCATTTTTGGTAAAGCTAAAACCGGTGCCAACAGGATTGTCAATGTAGATAATGTGGTGATTCAGAGCCCAGTTGTATTTCCTGCGCTCGAATATGTTCCTCCGCACTCTTATCGGTCCGTTTTCGGTGAATAGTCCATACAGCGACGAGGCGCCCGGGCCGCCTTGCAGCCACACGAGCACTGGCGCTAGTTCCTTATTAGGCGACATGCTCGGAAAGTACCAAAAGAACTGGTTAGAATCGTAAGTTTTGTTGACGGTGAAATACCCGGCATAGCTCTTAATACGCAAGCTCTCTGTAAATGGGACGCGCGCCAGCTCACGGGCCGCGCTGATGTTACCGCTTTCGATATAAGGCGTCAAAAACAGAGGCTCGCCGGGATCGCTGCCATCGGGCGAGCCCAAATTCAGCTCCGGATAGCGATGGAAGACGCATCGAGCGGACACTATTATTTGAAGTGTAAAAATCACCCACAGTAGATTCTTCATGGCAACTGTATGCGGTGAGCCACCGAGAGCCAATGCGCCTCTGCGGTCTGCGGCGCGTTCACGCAGTCGGTACGAAGTATTCCGTTTAGATATTATGTTACCTAAAGTTAAAAGGTTATCAGAATGAAGCTACGTTACGTGCTTGAATTAAATAGGTAGGAACCGAATTATTATTCATATGACAACGAAATAACTACATTCAGCGAATAGCCGGTTGGTAACTCAAGTGTATGAAGTGTATCTATGAATGATAAATACAATAATAATAATAAAAAAACCGTCAGTCCGCCATGTGTCATGTCATTTTCCCACCCATGCATGCCAACATCACAGATTATAGGATACTGGATATGTCTAAGCCAGCCAACATTGCCAATGCCAAAGAAGTCAAAGAACCAACCTACAAAAAAAAAATTAGGGTGGATTCGAATGAAGGCTCACAAAATGAAATAATTATTACATTATTACAAAATCCTATAATAAAATAGTTATTCAGATATTTATATATTTTTTTAAATTAGGTTTTTTACAATAATTGTTAAAATATAAAAGTAAATTACCAATACAAAAAAAAAAAGTAAAAAAAAGCATAAAAAACCTAACCTACGAGTGTCGCCGGCAGCGCCGCAGGCTACCGGTGGTTAGGGCTGCAGAGAGAGGAACCTCCTCACAATGCTTGCGTGTCGAGGAGTAGGTACTGTCTTCTGTATCTGGCCCTTGATCTAACCATCTACCGACAGTCTCTTGAGGGGTTCTCTGTCGTTTGCCCGAAAGTCATTTGCCATAATTCTATCACTTGCCATAACATTCATTCGCCATAAAGGCATTTTTTCTGAAATCGTGAACTATTCAGAATTGTTATAAAACAAACCTAACTTAACCTATTGGGCTCTACACGATGGCATGTAAAAATTACCTAAAAGGGTTACAGTTTCAGAAAAAAATGCTTTATGACAAAATAACATAATGGCAAGTGACACAATTATGGCAAATGAAATTCGGGTAAACGAAGTGATCCGCTCTTGAGGTGTTGGTCGAGACTCTTCGCTATAAGACCGTTTGCCGAAACAACTATCGGGACAATGATCGTCGAGTCAACATCCCACATGGCGGTCACCTCGTGAGCCAAGTCAAGGTACACTGAGCTTGTCCTTCTCGGCCTTCACAAGGTTTTCGTCATGCGGGATGGTGACGTCGACGAGCACTCTGCCCGGCGTTGAGATAGATCTGTCAACACGATATCAGGCTTATTGGCGACTATAGTCCTGTCCGTAATGACCGATCGATCCCAATAGAGTGTGGCACGACCATTCTCGAGAACTGGCGCCGGTGTGTACTTATAGTACGGCACTTCAGATTCTACTAGGCCATATTGAAGAGCAAGTTGCTGGTGGATAATCCTGGCTACGAGGTTATGTCTGTGCAAGTACTCGCCGTTGGCCAAATGCGAACAACCGGAAATGATATGTCTGAGGGACTCGCCGGGGCAACGGCACGCTCGACAAATGTCGACCGTGCCATCCTTCAGAATATATTTATGGTAATTGCTCGTCATTATGACCTCGTCAGCAATTGCACAGACAGAACCTTCGGTTTCCCCAAAGAGGTCACCGAATCGTAGCCAGTTCACGGACGCTAAAAAGTCTATGACGGGCCTTGTTAGGGCCCGGTCGAAGCGTCCGTGTAGCTCTTTGCTCTTTCATTATGTTCTTGCGATCTTCAGTGATCTGCGCAAGTTCTCGTTTGCCAAGGAGAGAGGCGTGATAGCCGCCTGACGACACAGCCCTTAATGTAAACAAATGTCGCGCAGAGAGTTTAATAAAACAGTTTGGTTTTGACCGCCTCCGAGTTTTGACGTTTATTTTGTTAACCCTACCTATAGCTTCTGTCATCAGAAGTGGGATTCGATATTGTTTTAAAACCCCAACTACACCCACAAATAGTAAAAATGAACAATAAAAGAAGAAAAGTGAATAAAAGACAAAGTAGTGAATTATTAGAACATAATATTTTAAATGACACTTTGACAAATGAAACTATAAATAGTTCAAGCGAACAAAACGTGAGTGAATCAAGTTTAAATACGAGTACTAGCAAGGCTATCGCTTTGCCTACTTTTGACCCTAGTGTTGGTGCAATCGAGGCCGTTGAATGGAGTGTACAGGTGGACAGTTTAGCACTGAAGTACAAGTGGGACGAAGTTGAGACCATCGCAAGATGTGTACCATTTTTAGCTGGACCAGGCCTTGATTTATACAGAGAGTGGACTCCTGTAGAGAGAACCTGGCCGGCGTTGAAAGAAGACCTTCAGATCACCTTTCCAAAATGTAGAGATTTATGTCGCGACTTCAAAATTGCTGCCAATATGACCAGTGAGCAATTCTCTACTGTGTCTATTTACGCAGCCAAAAAGCACAGAATTTTGAAACAACTAAGATTACAGTTCAGTGAGACTGAGATTTTAGAACTTATTAGTGGAGGCATAACGGATCCACATGCTAAATCTTTAGCGAGTAGTGCAAACTCGATTGCTAGTCTTTTTGAGAGACTTGCGCGGTATGTACCCATAACCACTACTTCAACCACTTCAGCTACCGCATTGGCAAGCAGACCAAAAATACCACAAGAAGTGATAAAGCGATGTCATCGCTGTAACCGGATTGGGCACTTACAGCGTGAATGCCACACTGGCCTGCATAAACTTCCATTCTATAAAAACACCGGTAGTATTCCTTCAACAAGTTCAACAAGTAACAATGGTAATACAGTAAAATGTTCGTTCTGTCATAAAAATGGACATACATCGGATAAGTGTTGGACGAAACAAAGGATGGACCCGAATAAAAGAACTAAAGATATTAATTACTCTTCTAATGGGCAGGTATGTACTACTGCAGTAATTGTGAAGGGAAAATTAATGCATGTACTTATTGACAGCGGTGCGTCGTGTTCTCTGATAAAAGACACTTTAGCTAGGACTTTTGGAGTTCACCGTCAGCCTTCATTAATGTATTTGTGTGGGCTCTCAAATCATATGTTGACTTCTACTGAGAAAATTACTGTCATCGTGGAGTTCGAAAATATTGCTTTAGAAGCTGATTTTCAAGTTGTGCAAGATGAAGAAATTCGATACAACGCGATAATTGGTAGAGACGTAATAATATCAAACGATATTATGTTTATAACAACCCGTGAAGGAACTTCGATAACAAGACGACTACAGTGCCCAAAGTATGGGATTGTTTGTAATTTCGAAGACGTGATAAATAACTCTGTGAATCACGAATCGGACAAAGCACAAACTAAGTTACGAGAACTCTTAAATAAATATTCAAGCCTTATCAGCGTTAACAATAACATTCGTGAAATAAGAACTGCCGTCATGAGCATACGAACTACGAAACAAGAACCGATTGTTTACCACCCGTATAGAATGTCATCACTCGAACGAGCTAAGGTTCAAAGTATCGTGAGAGAACTTTTACGATGCAATATAATTAGGGAATCCACTTCACCTTATGCGTCGCCAGTAATACTTGTAAAAAAAAAGGATTCGAGTGACAGACTGTGTGTTGACTACCGAGCTCTTAATAAAATAACAGTCAAAGAGCGATATCCTTTGCCACTGATTGATGATCAGTTGGATAAGTTAGGCAAAGCACGATATTTTACTTCCCTGGCTATGGCTTCCGGTTTCCACGGAATTCCAATAGAGGAGAAGTCAATAGAGAAAACAGCTTTTGTTACACCAGACGGTCATTATGAATGGATCAGGGTCCCCTTTGGGGTCAGCAACGGACCAAGCACTTTTCAAAGAGCCATAAATACTGCACTTGGGTCTTTAAGAAATGATATAGCTCTAGCTTATATTGATGACGTCATAGTACCTTCATCGAGCATTGAACAGGGTTTGCTGAGGTGTGAACTGGTTTTAAAAGCCTTAGATGATGCAGGGTTTACTTTAAATCTAAAAAAGTGTAGATTTCTGCAAACAGAAATAGAATACTTAGGAAGAGTGGTTTCTGAAAAAGGAATTCAACCTGGGAAGAAAAAAATAGATGCTCTAATCAACGCCCCGATTCCTAAAAATTTAAAACAGGTGCGACAGCTAATGGGATTGACAGGATTTTTCCGCAAATATATACCAGAGTTTGCGACTAGAACAGCTTGTATTACTAATTTATTGCGTAAAGATACAATTTTCCACTGGTCTGAAGAATGCGAGAATGCTCGAAAGTATATAATAGAGCAATTGACAAATGAACCTTTGTTAGTCATTTTCGATCCCGAAAAAGAAACTGAATTACATACTGATGCAAGCAGTCTTGGGTTTGGAGCTATTTTATTTCAAAGACATGGTCAAGATCTTCGAGTTGTTTCATACTACAGTAAAAAGGCTTCACCAGTGGAATCTAAGTATCATAGTTATGAATTGGAGACAATTGCTATAGTAAATGCCTTTAAAATGTTTAGAGTTTATCTACTGGGCATCAAATTTAAACTAGTTACAGACTGCAATGCAGTAAAAGCTACTGCATCAAAAAGAGACTTACTGCCTAGAGTAGCTAGATGGTGGACTTATATACAAGACTTTAACTTTGAAATCGAATACCGTAAAGGCAGCAACATCCAACATGTTGATTTTCTCAGTCGAAACCCGACATCAACTAAAATTGCAGACATACAAGTTAATGACCAAATAACCTGGTTGGAAGCTACGCAAAAACAAGATCTAGAGGCAACACCTTTAATAAGAAGAGTAAAAGAAAATCCTGAAGAAATCAAGGAATATACTTTAAAAGATGGTATATTAATGAGAGTATTCGACAACGAAAAAAAAACTAGATACTATGTGCCATCTTCGGTTCGATTCAACTTGACAAGAATGTATCATGACGAACAATGCCATATCGGCGTGGACAAAACCCTACAATCACTGAAATCAAAATACTGGTTTCCAAAAATTACATCTTTTGTAAAGAAGTATATTGGACACTGCATCACCTGTCTATCTGCGAAACGTCCAAATGGCCCAAAACAAGGTTATTTAAATCCCATAGAGAAGTTGCCAATACCATTCCATACAGTACATGCTGACTGTACTGGGCCATTTGGAACAGTAAACGATAATTACAGATACATACTACTTTTGGTGGATGCTTATACTAAATTTACCATGTTATTACCTCTTGAAAATCTAACAAGTTCACAATTGGTGAAGGCTCTAGAACCTCCACTTTATCTATTTGGGACCACTAAAAGGATAATTACAGACAAAGGAACAAATTTTTCTAGTAGGGAGACAAAAGAACTCTTAAAAAAAATGGATATTGAAATTCATTTTATCGCAACAGGAGCAAGCAGAGCAAACGGTCAAGCTGAACGATACGTAGCAACGGTATTAAACTTACTTGCATGTGAAGTAAGTCGAGGGTCAGAATGGTCGAGCGTTATTTGGAAAATTCAGTTAACACTTTTAAAACGACCATACAAAAGAGTATAGGTTGCACACCTATGGAGCTACTTACAGGCATCAAATCAGAAGTGCCTGCAATTCGACGAATAAATATGGACCTTCCTAGTATTGAACTAGAACCACAGGACTTACAACAATTACGTAGTACCGCTGAGGAGCGGCTCCGAAATAATGCACTGAAAACAAAATTGAGATTTGATAAAACTAGAAGAAATAATTTAAAATTGAAAGAAGGTGACGTTGTTTATGTTCAACAACAACGAACTCGGCTTAGTAAACTTGACCCACGTTATAATGGGCCATTTATGATTGAAAAGTGTCTACCGAAAGATAGGTACAAAGTGAAAAATGTACAAAAGAAAACTATACAAATTGTGCCTAAAGACCGAATACGGTTGTGGAACCGTGAGGCTGGGGAAAACGCACAGGCCGTGATAGCCTAATGTTTACATAATGATAGTCTAGCAAAAATAATAAATAATAATATATTGCGTGAGCGGCTTAATTGTGCGCTGGGACCGCCAAAATAATATCAAACTGGGCGTAGCTATTTACTAACGTGAATGAGCTGGGACCGCCAAAATAATATCAAACTGGGCATAGCTATTTACTAACGTGAATGAGCTGGGACCGCCAAAATAATATCAAACTGGGCGTAGCTATTTACTAACGTGAATGAGCTGGGACCGCCAAAATAATATCAAACTGGGCGTAGCTATTTACTAACGTGAATGAGCTGGGACCGCCAAAATAATATCAAACTGGGCATAGCTATTTACTAACGTGAATGAGCTGGGACCGCCAAAATAATATCAAACTGGGCGTAGCTATTTACTAACGTGAATGAGCTGGGACCGCCAAAATAATATCAAACTGGACATAGCTATTTACTAACGTGAATGAGCTGGGACCGCCAAAATAATATCAAACTGGGCGTAGCTATTTACTAACGTGAATGAGCTGGGACCGCCAAAATAATATCAAACTGGGCGTAGCTATTTACTAACGTGAATGAGCTGGGACCGCCAAAATAATGTCAAACTGGGCGTAGCTATTTACTAACGTGAATGAGCTGGGACCGCCAAAATAATATCAAACTGGGCGTAGCTATTTACTAACGTGAATGAGCTGGGACCGCCAAAATAATATCAAACTGAGCGTAGCTATTTACTAACGTGAATGAGCTGGGACCGCCAAAATAATATCAAACTGGGCGTAGCTATTTACTAACGTGAATGAGCTGGGACCGCCAAAATAATATCAAACTGGGCGTAGCTATTTACTAACGTGAATGAGCTGGGACCGCCAAAATAATGTCAAACTGGGCGTAGCTATTTACTAACGTGAATGAGCTGGGACGGCCAAAATAATATCAAACTGGGCGTAGCTATTTACTAACGTGAATGAGCTGGGACGGCCAAAATAATATCAAACTGGGCGTAGCTATTTACTAACGTGAATGAGCTGGGACCGCCAAAATAATATCAAACTGGGCGTAGCTATTTACTAATGTGAATGAGCTGGGACCGCCAAAATAATATCAAACTGGGCGTAGCTATTTACTATGGTACTTAAATGAGCTAGGATCGCCAAATAGTGTGCAGTAAAAAAAAAAAAAAAAAAAACAACAGCTGATAAAAACAAACACTTAAGAGATTATTAACCCACAATGACAAAAACGCTGAGGTCGCTGACCTGTTCGAGCACAAAAAAAAAAAAATTTGGGGTTCGAGTCCCTAGATACTAAAGTTTCAGAGACAAGATAATGATCATACAGTTTTATTTTAACCTTTTAATGTGTTGGTTCTAAAATCGTTTTGATTTCAGGTACAATAAACTTGCTGAGCGAAACCACCCCAAAATCACTCATCGTAGTTGTATTTCAATGTATTTAGCTATAAGATTAAAGGTTTAGTATAAATTATTATGAAGTACTTCCAAAACAAAGCGCTATCAAAAAAAAAAAAAAATAAAAAAAAAAAATGGTCATGACTTAGTTGTAATTACTTAATTGTAAGTTAAGTATCTTTATTAGTTTGTGCTAGTATAGCTATAACATTACCCAACGTTGTTTTAGTGTTAAAATGTAATACTTAATATTAAGTTAAATTGTAAACACCCTAAAAGAGCAACCCTACAAGTTTCTTGCTCGTTCTTCTTGAGGGAAAACAGCATTCCGAACGAGTGGTAGATTCAATATTCAAAAATAACTAATAAAAAAGATATAAATTGGACTAACTGAACGTTATGTGAATTGGTTTGTTTTAAATGAAAAGGCTGTTCAATTAGAGTTAATATGGATATTTATAAACTGATTGTGAAATAAGAAGTTTGAATGTTTCGAGAGCGAAACATTTTGCAGGAAGGCCGTGATAGCCGCCTGACGACACAGCCCTTAATGTAAACAAATGTCGCGCAGAGAGTTTAATAAAACAGTTTGGTTTTGACCGCCTCCGAGTTTTAACGTTTATTTTGTTAACCCTACCTATAGCTTGTCAGGCGTATAGTTATTATTATTAAAATAACCCAATAAAGGACCACATTAAAGTATGAGTATAGTTCAGTTTTTCATGTACAACGAAGTCTCACCATAAGGGTTCCTTTTTTACCATTTTGGTACGGTATCCCTAGAAACGTCGTTTGACATACGTGCGGGACTGTCATTTTCACTCGTCCCGAGTCTTGTCCCTCGCTTGCGTATCAGGCCAAGATACCTCGGCACGATAGCAGCTGCTGCAGCACAAGTTCTGTTTTCTTGCTTTTCGCTCAGTGAGTCTATCGTTATAGAGCATAGATGTAGGAAAACATAGATCCTGTGAAGCCAAATGTCAAGCGTACCACCTTTTTCTTCTGTGTACCTACAACACAGCTTGTAGCCAATATTATTGAAAAACCCATAGATAGGATAACATAGATCGCGTGTAGCCAAATGTGAAGCGTACCACCTTTTTCGTCAAAGCTTTTATGATAATGCCACCGTAGTCATTGATGCATTCTAGGCGTGTGACAACCCTAGCACTACACGTGCCGCGTGCGAATGAATGCAACTTATGTACACTCGGCGTCAAAAATATCGCACCTTCGGGAAAAATATGTTCAACCGACATTATACCCTATTTAATCAAGGGTAAAGGTATGACTGTTAGGTATTATTTGAAAGGTAATAAAATATACTTTTTAAAAAAGCTAAAAAAAATATAATTATTGTAACCAGGTTTAAAAAAAAAGAAGTTTAATGCGAGGACAAGAAAAATGTTTATTAAATTGTAAATTAAAATCAATGAAATGGTTAACAAACAAACAAAAAAGACACTTAAAAGTAACCTAAAACCTAGTGTTACCCCCCCTTGCCCTAATTACTGCTTCCATGCGGTCTTTCATTGACCGAACCAACTTCACTACGTCCGACTGAGGAATGAGGTTCCATTCTTCAATCACGGCGTCCTGGAGGTCTTGGAGAGTGGTAGGGATGGCATCACGTGACCGAACACGTCGCTTCAGCTCATCCCAAAGGTGTTCGATTGGGCTCAAGTCGGGACTTCTCGCTGGCCACTGCATAACAGGGATCCCAACCTCTCCCAGGTAATCACGAACGAGCAATGCAGTGTGGTTGCGGGCGTTGTCGTGCATTAAAGTGAATCCAGTGCCGACAAAACCCGCATATGGGACCACATGCTCTTCCAGGATCTCCGTGACGTCCCGTTGAGCAGTCAGAGACCCCTGCCAGCGAGTACCCCCCGTCCGGGAGACGCACAGAAGGTCGGTCTTGCCATCTGTGGACATACCGCCCCAGAACATGCACGAACCACCTCCGTAGGCCACCGTTTCTTCAATGCAGGCTTGAGCAAATCGTTCTCCCGACCTTCTGTAGACTCTTCTACGCCTGTCGTTGCAGTAGAGACAGACCCTCGTCTCATCGGAGAAGAGAACCTGCCTCCACTGGTCGAATGTCCAATCGACGTGAGCACGAGCAAACTGCAGGCAGTCTCTGCGATGCTGTGCGGTCAGTTGGGGACCTGTAGCAGCCCTGCGGGCCACAATCTTCTTCTCCCGCAACCTTCTCCTAATGGTGGAGGTGCTAACAGAGGTCGTCCGAGCTTTTCGGAGACGCTGTTGCACCTCAACAGCATTGGAGAAGCGATTGCGTAGAGACGACGACACAATAAAGCGGTCGTCTCTTTCAGATGTGCAGCGTCAGCGGCCAGCTCCATGCCTCCTAATGAAGTTTCCAGTCTCCTGGAACCGCAGGTATACTCGGCGGACAGCAAACCGGCTTAAATTCAGTTGCCGAGCGACATCACATTGCTTGGAGCAGTGCGACCACCTGGGTTGATTCAGCAGCAGTGGTTTCCATTTTTGAGGGTAGTTTTTTTGCTTCAGCTCCTTAGATGTGTTCTCTTTAACGTCTGGATAGCGAATGATTGACATTTGACCTTTACCAGACTTTTTATACACCTGGAACACGGCACAACTCGCGACCATTCAAACGCGTATGGCACTTTTTTTTCGAAACTCTCAGTTTGCGAAAACACATTTTTTTTCTTTAAATTAAATATTGTTAATTTAAAACACATTAAACGTGCTTTCGATTGATACTAATATTTACGAGGTAGGATAATTTTACTAAGGGCTAGATTTGCTTGAATCTGATTTTCAACGAGGTGCGATATTTTTGACGCCGAGTGTATTTGATAAGGCTAAGCTCGCGGTAATTTTATAGAATATAAGGACGTGGTAGATTCCCCAAAAGTCAAATTACAGAAGTTCTGGCTTGACTCTATTTCCTAAATATCAACTATCCTCTAGGTACATAACATGTAGTTTATGTATGTATATTTCAGTATTAATAATATTTCTGCATCTATTTATGTAGGTATTTGAATGTAATTTATTTTATTTATATAGGAAATATGTTCAATCTTCTAAATAAAATTTGTACACTTGTAAGGGATAAGTTCGCCTTTGTAAATTATTTTTATATTGTATTCTGGTTTTTCTTTTGTACAATAAAGTGTTTAAGTATACAGATTTCCGTGTTAGGGAAGTCTCCGAAGCTTGACGAACGAGAAAAGTTTCACCGTCTCGCGAAGCAATAACCAATACGGCTATAGTCTGGGTAGTGATTCTCTGAACAACGACGGTCGGACGGACGGACGAGTGAAAGTCCAAGCGGCGAGTTTAAGTAGTCCCGTCGTCAGTGCGAACAAAACATATTTTAGCGCGTGCATTTTCAATTTAGCAGCATGGTTTCTGCCTGCATGGCTGCTAAGGCTGCTTAATTAAAAATGCACGCGCTAAAATGTGTTTTTGTCGCTCTGACGGGACTACCTAAACTCGCCGCTGCGATTTCGCACGTTCGTGGGCCCGTCCGTTGTTTTTGGAAGAATAACACCCCTTACCTACTAACCTTTACCTGGTAAGTACTTACCTTTTGTGCTAAATGATTTCCCTAGACTTAAAGTTAGCTAAAAGTATTATTAAGAGGGCTATAGTTGGAAAGATAAAGATATTTGTGCAATACCAAAGTCACGTTAAGGCCCGTATTAATAAACTCATCTAGGCTGAGATGCGCGTAACAAGATACGTCAAAGTAAACGTCAAACCATAGAATACTGTCATTTTTGACGCATCTCGAGACGAGTGAGCATTAGAGTTGAGATTAGTTTATTAATACGGGCCTAAGTAAAGTTACTGTTCTTAAATTCTAACTTTTAATTGTATAATCTTAGCTAATACAATCTTAAATAGATTATAGCTAACACTGTTTTAGTTTTTAAGTCTTTTGGAAATAGTTTTTTTTACGATAGTATGAGAGGCATAGATTAGGCACGTCTATCATGCCTAAACTTCGTTTTTGCAAGGAAGAGCAACGTATGTACTTAACCCTTAATCAAACGGGACCATTTTTAAAAGATAAAGGAATAGAAACTTTAATAAGACACAAACAAAAGACAGAAAAATAAATGAAAACTATAAAATTAAGTGGGAAATAGTTTCCCAATATTTGATTAAGGGTTAAGTGTACTAAGTATTACTTACTCTGTGGTTAAATAATTAATCACCTATTTTTAAATTACCTTATTCGGCTGTCACAGGAATCATCCTAAAATTCCTAGATGAATCAGATTATAGCCTAGCTTACTAGCTTCTGCCTGCGACTCAGTCCGCGTGGAACTCGTTTATATCGTAGCTCCATACACATTTTCACCCTCTATTTCACCCCCTTAGGGGATGAATTTCGGGAAAAAAACTATCCTACGCTCTTTCCCAGAATACAAACTATCTTTGCACCAAATTTCACCTAAATCGGTTCAGCGGTTTAAGCGTGAAGAGGTAACAGACAGACACACTTTCGCATTTAAAATATTAGTATGATATACTATAATTATGGATGGATATGGATTATTATATAGTATACAGTACATACATACATGCATAAACTCACGCCTTTATTCCCAGAGTGGGATAGGCAGAGCTACAGAATTTCCAACAACTATAAAAACTTTTTGGTAATTCTGTAACCACATTTTGCACACTTAGGCGAAGATGTTTACCAGTGTATAAGTGACAGGTTGCAAGCCCATCGCCTAACAGTACTACACGCCTTTATTACCTTAGTCGGCTTTTACGACATCCACGATCATAGTATACAGTAATATAGTATAAGTATGGATATACTTCACGTTGAAGCGACCGTTCTAGCACTTCTAGCAGACGCCACAGGCGACTCGTAGACACCGCGGCGCCAAGACCTGTATTAATAAACTCATCTTGGCTGAGATGCGCGTCACAAGATACGTCAAAGTAAACGTCAAACCATAGGGCATAAACCATAGCGCGTGCATTTTCAATTAAGCAGCCTTATACGTTCGACCCATCGTGCTGCTAAATTGAAAATGCACGCGCTACAATGTGTTTTGTTCGCACTGACGACGGGACTACTCGCCGCTTGGTATCACGCGACAGTCCGCACGACCGGCGTTGTTTACAGAATCACTACCCAGAGATGTGCGAGGGAGGATGTGTAGCGGGCTCTTTTTAAATAAACGGGCGGGGTGAGCCAGACTCCGCCTCGCAACACATCTTTCCCTTCTTTTGTATGTACAAGAACCTCGCTCCGCTGAGCGGTTTCCACTGGATTTTCACCAGAGATCAGCTAAGCGAGGATAGGTAAATGAAGTTTGGTTCATGACAAACACATCCCTCGCAACGCATCCTCGCGCATCTCTGGTGGAAACGCCTAAACGGCCTTAAAAATATCTTCCGCAAGTGTTTCATTAGAATATCAATATGAATCTCATTCCCCTTTGACGTTTCCGCTAATCAGTAATTACACTTAAATTAAACGATAAACTTTCAAGGCTGTTTTAGGTTCCTAGCATTTTTCAAAGTTACTGTTCGCCTGAATGCCCTGCGGGCTAGTGGCTGCGTCTACATCGCGTGTCACACGTGGATAAAGCACCCGTCGCTCTCACACTTAGTTACGTGTCAGAAGGTGACGGATGCCTTATATTAGGGCCCCTGGGAAAGCATGTTGTTTGATTGATGGTAAAAAAAACATGTACTTATAAAAGAAAGACTTTAATTAATAATTAAAATAGGTGACAAAATAAAACTTACTGCGCCATAGTCATAGTACATATATACAGTGGCGCCCTCGTTACTATTTTTGTGTTACCAAATAAACTAAAGTATTTTCTTGAAATTGGTCGGTAGGTTTATGTACTACAAATAAAAACACAACTTATAGGGTACATCACATAGTTTAATAACAATTCAACTTCGAGTTTTCAACTTAACGGAAAAAAGTGGCCACCTTTTTCCGATAAGCTGACTACTCAAAGGGTAATTGTTATTAAAGTTTGTTACGTATCCCATAAATTGTGTTTTTACTTGCGCTACAAAAACGTATCGTCTGATATCAAGGAAATTCTTTAGT
Source organism: Acleris laterana (assembly GCA_963966035.1). Taxonomy (NCBI): domain Eukaryota; kingdom Metazoa; phylum Arthropoda; class Insecta; order Lepidoptera; family Tortricidae; genus Acleris; species Acleris laterana. Next base: position 14,802,056 of record OZ014457.1, on the reverse strand, counting down.
TAATTAGAAAACACAATAATAGTAATGAGGGCGCCACTGGACGCTCGACGTTTGCTCGGCGCAGTCTTAAGTAAATACTAAAAATAGGTGGATACTATACCAAATGAAAACTAAAATATAATCCTTGCACAGAAAAGTTTTAAACCTTAGGCTGACCGTATTATTACGTATCAATTATCATTACCTGCCAAGCTCCATGCAGATAACGTTGGGGTCCTTGTGAAAAACGGTACAAGTCGACTTAACTCGTTACAACACGGGTTTATACATGAACGGAGTATACTAGTCTTAACACTTTTTCACTAAGACCCCAGGGGATAGATTACACCGCTTAGATCTTGACAGTTTTATATACGGTCTAAACTAAAGGATATATCACAGACCAACATTCTGACTGACTGGAAGAGAAGGACGCAGCATAATTATGTTAGAATGAGAGACGAATATTAGTTACTCTTTTATCAAATAGCTGCGTCCCTCTCTGCCTGTCTGTCCCACTGTTGGTCAGTCAATTAACATCTTGGTCGGTGAGCGCGCAAGGGGAACGTGGTTGAGAGTGCGTAGGTCGTAGACTCGTACCGACGCGTAGTCCTTACGCGCGCACTGATCACGCTAAGAATCACATCCCAATGTCGGTCGATTAACTTAAAAATAGAACTTAGCACTACTTATACCAGCAGGCATATTGTTTAACGCACTCGCAATCGCAATTGTTTTCATTTTGAATATCGAAGGCTTGTCTGCATACAAAATGAAAACCATTGTTCCGTTTTAAAGCCGACTGCGATAGCAATAGCCCCTCTGATCTTTAACATACAAATATACTTAAGTAATTAACATGCAAATCAAATCGTTATCCTGTTTTTTTTTTATCTAAACCATCAATAATAGGTAAACAGTAACGTGAAATAAACTTACAATAAAAGTATTCAAGTAAATTAAATTTTAAGGATTTTTTGGTAGTCCTGTTAAAAGTTTACATTGCAATGACACTATACTATAACTTGTCAGTAGCGACTTCACGTTGCTATGTTGCCAGCACGGTAAGGGTAAGGGGACTGTTGTCAACAGCATTCCCATGTCTTCTAGTGAGTGTGAAGTACAACAAAAACATAAACATGAAAAACATGAATAAACATATTTTTTTTTATCTTATTCACGATTAAATTTTACATTTAAACCACAGAGAGTAACACATATGTATACTAAACTAGATCCGGCTAAACTTATAGGGTTAATCGTTGATAACTGGCCAACTTTAGTAACTGGCCACTTGCAATAATGTGTAAAGCAAAAGATATGCTGATTTTTGTTCGATTTAACTAGAATATCTAGATCCAGCGTACTGTCAAAGTATCTATACGAACGGCGGCTGTATATGAAATAGGTAGCTAGTAACTAAATGAAGTTTTCTCAAGTGGACAGTTAGTAATGATTAACCCTAGTTACTAAAATTGAATTTTTAAAACACGCCAAACAAACAACTCGCGTAAATTGTTACTTCTAATTAGAGATGCGCTGAATAGTGGTTTCACCGAATAGCCGAATACCGAACACTATTCATAAATTTTTGTCTTTTAGTACAATACAGTGTTGTGTAGCCAAGAAAATATATTCGGCATCAAAACCAAATAATTCGGCCAAATACAAATAGTGAAAAAGATGCCGAATACGCTGAGTACCGAATACGAAACGAATATTCGGCGCATCTCTACTACAAAACCAAAATGTAAATAGAGAGTCAAGTCAGGGAATTAACTTTATTTATCGATATCATAGTTAAACCTTGTCGTTACCAGATGTGAGTGCTTTCTTATTTCGGTGAGCGCCGTGGATAACTTCGTGCGTCGCTGCTTCGAGGAGCAAATGCATCAAATCAGGCAACCCGTTCTCAAATGCAAAATCTTGAAGTTCATACACGTTTTCAGGACTGGCCGTCGAGGCCAGCTGCACCATGCAATCCTCTTTCAGATTGTGAAGTAAGTAGCACTTCGCGAGAAGCAATAGCTGACGTACATCCTCGGGCAAAGTGCCCAAGTACATGTATTCCTTCAGCTGCTGAATAGTCTGCAGCGTCAGGCCTTTCAGCTCTACGCGGCCTTCTTCAGTCTCCTTCCACTTGCCTAAGAGCATGGTCTTGAACATGTCACTGTGTGCGGCAAGGCAAATTCTGTGCACCGCCACTCTGCCGTCTTCTGAGCTCAGGTAGAAATCGGTGAAATCAGTGTCTTCATAAAGCTTTGTAAACGTAATTGGTTCTGTCTTGCTCACCATCATTTTGATATTTATTGCATGGCCAGGTTGACCCAGCAATACTCCCCGATATTGTGGGCATGTTAACTGTTTAGAAAATTTCAGTTCATTGCATATAACATTCAGCTTTACTGTGGATTTCAATGCAGATTCGTGACTCTGTATTAATATAAACCATTTCCGAAGATAACAATCATTATTATACCTTTCTGCCCTGACCCAAACTTCAACTGCATCGTCAATGTTGAATGGCGGACTTAATATTGTATGTTCATTATTTATAACCTTAATGCTCAGCGTCGTGACTGATCCTCGCTTGATTTCAGTAATGTCGCTGAAAAAACACAATTATAATTTTATCCGATGCCAGTTACATACAAATTGTGTCAAATTCGGCCAGTTCGATTCCCGGTTAAGGTTTCAAAAATTATGTACAGACCTTATTACTATCGCAATAAGGTCTATGGGTGGGTACTTATCATAATATATAAAGTTCAAAATACATAACGGGTCATTATAATGGTCATAATTATAATTACAATAGTTTTATTTCTGAATCCGTAAATATTACAGGATTTTTTTAAATGCCCATCTTATAGAACCCATTAGGTTAGGTTTGTTTTACAACAATCCTGAAAAGTTTACGGTTTCAGAAATAAAACCATTATATATTATCACCGTTATGTATTATGACCCATTATGTATTTTGAATTTTATATATTATGATACGTACCCCTATGGGTACATATTTTTGCAATTTTGTGCGGGTATTTATTTTTAACCTTGACTGTACGTGTACCATTTTACAAGAAGTTATTATTATTTATTATTTTAGGTTTTTGAAGGCGGTTTTGTTTTTTTTACATTTATTTTGTTTAATATATTTTAGTGATCATAATAAGCTGTGATGTAGTTCCACTTCTTAGTTGATATGAAACTTGAAGACTTTTCAAGCTCGCCGCAAGTAACGCCGCGGGAAAGTCATTGTCATATTTAAACAATTAATCAAATCAAATCAATTAACGAAATCCTTAACATTGTAGTAGCACTTATCAAAAAGCCAGTTTGTCAACTTATACACCCGTACGTCCTCAGTGGGGTTATTATTATGGTGCTGCTGAGTCCGTCGGTCAGTGCGTTGAGGACATTATTAGCTACATGTGAACATTACGTGAAGGGACGTGGCCTTGAGTACAACTCGAGTAAAAGTGAGCTGATGATTTTTAAATCCAGTTTTAAGCCTAAATTAATACCTCGAGTGGTATTGAATGACACTGTTCTGAATGTAGTGCAAAAAGTGAAGTATCCGGGTCATATCATTCCCAATGATCTTAATGATGACCCTGATATAGAAAGGGAGCGTAGGGCGTTGGCGGTGAGGAGTAATATGCTGGCTCGCAGGTTTGCTCGATGCTCACATCAAGCAAAGATAACTCAAAGCGTATACTCAGTCATTTTACTCGAGCAGTCTGTGGGTTCGGTATACGAAACGCGCTTACAGCGCCCTCCGCGTGCAATATAACAATGCCTTTAGAATGTTGTTGGGGCTGCCTATCCGGTGCAGCGCTTCAGGCATGTTTGCCGAAGCCCGCACGGATAGTTTTCAGGCGATCATCCGCAAGAAGATTGTATCTCTGCTTGGCCGAGTAAGGGCCAGTCACAACAGCATACTAAAGGTGATTGCTAGCAGGTTTGACTGCCCAATACTTGCACACTGGGTGGGGCAAATTAAAAGTATTGCTCAATTTGCCATCAAATAGTGCTCATTGGCGGTGATATGATGCAATGCATTCATTCATTTATTAGTTTTATATCTTGATTTAAATATTTTACACACATTGTACCTACTAACACTATTATTAAGATCATGTATGTATACTAACAATTACTATGGACTTTATGTCTGAAATAAAGAGTTTTATTATTATTATTATTATGTTATGACCTATCTGTGCCATTCATTTTACGCTGAGAGAAAAGGACAGAGTTATGTAACTGCCATAACTCCGTCCTTTACGCTGACCGTAAAATAAACCGCATAGCTATGTCATAATAACCCCCCAGGTAAGGCATTCAGAGCTCGGAATAGGTAGTGCCTATTTACCTAAACTTCGCAGGAGAACCTAACTAAGCGTGGTTACAACCGCCAAAAAATATTATTTATTCTTATTGAACGCGGGATTTCCCGGGTTTAATAAGAATACATAATCCACACTAATTCACACTTGTGGTCAAATAATTAAAAAGATTCAATAGTTTAATGCCGAAAAATACGTATCGTGGCATATGACGCACTGTGTAGAAAAACGACCAAAAATGTAATGTGTATGTGTGTAACGAGGTAATTGAAATGAAAACTGATTATCATACTGTTTGAAACATTTATTATGTACAAATTTGTACTAAATAAACATCTTTCAATCTGTATCATCATCATCAACATCAAAAATATAATCAAATATTGAAAAACTTATGATTAATTATTATAATTCTTTAAACAATAATGTTAACAATGATAATAGTACTGATAATGATGATATTTTTGATGTTGATGATGATGATGTTGATGATGGCTGGATAGAAGCTTTCCGCCTACATCTCGATATGGCTAGGTAGCTGATACGACCAGATCGCTTTGTGACTACATCTCGATCTGACTACATCGCTTTTTGCCTAGATCGCTATACGACCAGATCACTTTACGACAGCATCTCAAAAAGTCCGAGTCGCTAAATGACCACATTGTTTTTTTCACCTTATGTCTGTCTTAGCAATATTGACGGAGCCCCGCATGGCGGGGCTCCTATTCCTGGGTTATTTGCTCTTCGGGCATTTGAAGTTACCTAACGAACCTAACCTACCTAGTAACGCAAACGAAGTAGTCATTTTGCAACTCGGACTTTTAGAGATGTAGTCGCAAAGCGATCTGGTCGTATTACGAATATTACGATCTAGGCACAAAGCGATCTAGTCAAATCGAGTTGTACAATTTGACAAATTTGTACGGATCTCCATACAAAAACTTGACAAATTTGTTAAATTGTAGGCTTGTAAAGTTTTGTGGCATAGGGGTCTGGTCGTATTTGCTACCTAGTCCTAACGAGATGTGGACCTAAAGCTTCTATACCGACTAAGCACCCGCGCACACTGCGCTGTCACTATGCTTCGAAACATCGCACGATTGCTTTATTTTATTAGCTTTATTCAACATTCTGCATATGATTTCTTTGACTTATACTTATAATTCATAAATTGAACACAAGAAGTTATTGTCCCATCGTCTCATCCTTTAGTCTTAAACTAGTCCCATTGACTCCTTCTAGTCCCATTCAATCACTACATAGTATAAAACAAAGTCGCTTCCCGCAGCGCTGTCTGTCCCTATGTATGCTTAGATCTTTAAAACTACGCAACTGATTTTGATGTGGTTTTTTTAAATAGATAGAGTGATTCAAGAGTAAGGTTTTTATGTATAATAAACTCTGTTTTATTTACGGGTGTTACAGAAAACTCAAATAAATCGAAGCGAAGCGAGGGCGGGTCGCTATCACTACATAGTATAAAACAAAGTCGCTTTCCGCTGTCTGTCCCTATGTATGCTTAGATCTTTAAAACTACGCAACGGATTTTGATGCGGTTTTTTTTAATAGATAGAGTGATTCAAGAGGAAGGTTTATATGTATATTTTGAACTCATATAAACCGAAGCGAAGCGAGGGCGGGTCGCTAGTCTTACTATGTAACATGCTCTGTCTCTATTTCTGTATTATATAGATGACATTGTATTGTAACTACGGCCACTTCGTTGGTCAATTATTATTCGAAGTGTATTATTTGTAAGTGTATTGTACCGCTTGTGCCCAAATAAAATATCAACATTACAGCTAGAATATCGCCTAAAAAGTTTTTATTTATGTCGTTTTATTTTATTTTCTTTGAACATTATAAATAGTAGGTAATTTGATATCCCAACGTTATCGCTATAACTAATCTACCCACACGATATAAACTATTCAATCTACGGGCCTAGTAATGGATAAGTGTGGATAAAGCATCGGTCACTCTCGTACTTATATACGTGTCAGAAGGAGACGGATGCCTTATCTACACTTTCGTCGCATTGTCACTTAAAGCTGACAATGGCACACAATGGTGATTTCAAGCGGTTAACTCGCAGTAGTAGAAGGCGGCCATAAATCACACACGCACACACTCATAGCTTTAGATTTGCCTATAATATAGGTAGGTAGGTAGCTTCCTCTGCGAGTTTGGTTTCGTTGGTTGAATTACCGCGTGTCAAGTTACGATGCTCACTCGAAACGTCGAAACTATTCCTTTGATAAACATAGGTACCTACCTACACACTATTTCATCTATAGTGTATACTTTTAGGCATTTAAAAAAATGTAAACAAAACAACCACGTGAACGTGATATAGTTCGTCAGCCAATAGTTGTAGACAGTGTTCTGCTTCTATTGGCTGCCGTCAAAGTCGTCGTACGTCAAAGCTCGATAAAACAATAATTGACTAAGTAGTGGAACTTTTTTAAAAGGTGGTCTGAAAAATGAACCTCTAGGTTTGTCACAAAATGTTTCTTTTTTGTTCATTATATACTGAGAAAACAAATTTCTGCTACTTAATGGCTAAATAGCCACAGTCACAGCTAGTGCTAAACGAGAAACGGAAAAAAAAACATCCCCACGTTATGTGTACGGAAGGTACTTTTAAAAAAATATATTTTACCACTTTGTTGGCGTGACTTATATGTACCTATATTTAAGCTAAATTATAGCTTTCTAGAACTCTAAAAAAAGCAGAACGAGGTAACAAACAAAATGACGTCATTCAGATGACTAGTCCAAACCAAAAGCGTGGTTGTTCGTAGAATAGGTTCGTAAAAATACCAAGGTATCATCCGTACATAGGTAGTAGGTAAGAAATAGGTAGGTATTTCCGTTTCTTTTTTAGCCAACTACAATTTAATAATTAAATAAACAATAAATAAAGACAAACAAAAACAAATGAAAGAACTTAAAAACTTATCTACTTAGGTACTTAACCCTTAAATTGGCAAAAATAAAAAGTCGTGAATTCAAACCCTATTTGATTTGAAATCAGCATAAAAAAAGGAGTGCCCAAAAAATAAAAGGGTGAATATTATTGTATGTGCATTATTAGATACACTGCCAATTTAAGGGTTAAAACTCCACTAATCTAACAAACCGCTACGTACGAGCATACAAAATGATAACGTAGCCTAACCTATAAAAGTTCGATTTTAATGTTTTTTTATTTCTATTACGATAATCCACATCTGTACGTTTTCCATTCCAATAAAATATTACTCAGATAGGTAGAAACAAATCAAGGAAGCGGTAGAAGCGAAATGTTCAGACGTAGCCTTTTTCATAATAAGTATAGTTAGTAACAACATAATAATTCAAAAATCGTGTAAAGTAAATTTGATTTAGGGATAAGAAACGTGGCTAGGCAAGTACCTACCTACGCGATTTTAGCGTGCGCGTCGCTTTATACATAGTCCTCAAGTAAAATTTCTAACCTAACCTAACGCTTCGAGCTTTAGTCTAGATTTTTCTACAAAGACGTTGTTTTGCCGTTCCCGCGTTGTTGTCATTTTTCGATTAGGAATCTTGCTTATTAGGTAAGACAAGTGCCTGTACCTACGAATTGATTACCTATGACGGCTTTAATATACTCGGAAGGCCCGCTTCAAACCAGGACACTATGGCGGCGCAACTACGTAGTCTCACTAGTCTCCGCCACCAACCAAATGTGTACAGCTTTATGGAGGGTATATCACCTTGGCCGCTTGGTTGCGCATCGTGTCATAGGTATATTTCGTTGGTGACTGCGAACGGCGACTGTTTGCGCCACCGGGGGCCTAATGACATGCTATCAAAAAAGTACAGCGTGCGACGGAGGGCTACTTATGTTTAGCAAGTAACAACGCACTCTAATTCAAAACGAATGGACGCCATAGGTTGTTTAAATAATCGGCCGGTACTTACAAAGACATCGTGGATCTCCAAGTTTACTTCGCACCTGTTCAATCACAGTTTTTTCTATTCTCTCTGGCTCTCAGCAACAGAAACAAACAAAATTATATTACAGCGAGTCGGTGAGGGTGTGATGACTTGACTGGTTATGTGGTGTGGGGTGTGATACTCTTATAATCTGTGGGTGTGTGAGTGAACCACAGATTATATAATAAGGGGGGTATGTTTAGAAGTGATAAAGGTTTGTTTCAATAAAACTTGCCAACAATGTAAACAAACCTTTTACTCAAAATGTCTTTGATTTCCATTCTACATCATCAAATACTGCTAAATCCATGTGTTATTTAATCAATTATTTCCACATCGTTATCGTAAACCATTAAAAGAATAAAATAGTGCTAGAATATAGATATCTCATCGAATGTTTTACATTGTTGGCAATGCTATTGAAACAAACCTTAATCACTTCTAAACATACCCTTCCCTTATTATAATCTGTGGCATACTACATAGAGTAATTTTTTACTAAATGAGAATGTAGTGTTGCCAATTCTTAATTTAGAAATGTGCTGGTGGTAAGAAATGGGAAGTCAATTAAGTACTCGCCAAAAATGCCAAAAAGTTAACGATTTTCTACCGCCTTGAAATAAACATAAATAATTTTTGCGATTTTTCAACGCGATGTAATTTTATCGCACTCTGCTCGATTACCGGCGCGACGCGATAAGGCGATATCTTAAACAACATACTACTGAGGCCCTACTTTGAAAATCTAAGTTCGAAGTTGCCTTAGCTTTATACCTGTCACTCGTAATTCGAAACTAAATCGAGAGAAAGGGATGGAGCTAACGTAACTTCATGCTTCGATTGTCAAAGTAGGGCCTCTGACGATTTAGATTGAGAGGACGTTGTCGTGCCGTTGGAAAGACAGTCACGACCAAATCGGATCGTGTGAACTGTGTTGGATCTGGGGCTCTACTTTGAAATCCGTAATTCGAACTTCGTCTTTTGCTATCCCTTTTGCTCTCGACACGTAACTAGTTCGCAAGAAAGTGACAGGGCGACCTGAAGTTCGAATTACGGATTTCAAAGTAGAGCAACTGACGAAATCATTATTAAAGCCGGATTCACAGCTTGGCGTTTGCCGCAAACTTTGCGGGACGCAACTATATGTTAGAGTGAGCATGATGTATTTTTATCTCACTCTACGTACCTATAGTGGCTTCCTGCAGTATTTGCGGTGGATATCATTTATTATTTGTGGTTTATTTAAGGGTTGGTTTAAAATTGTTTAATATTTACGGGTATATTTTAAACGGAGTTTTCGTGTTATTATACGGTTTTATCTGCAGTGGCTAAAACGACAAGCGATTTTGTTACGCATAGTATAGACATGTGAGGTGGAAATAAACTAAAACCAGACCAAATATGCTAAAGCTTTAAAAAACACACTAAATACAGTTAGTAATGTTAAAAAAAAAGATGTTTCCTTTGGGTAAAATGAGCTACCTCAAGGACTTGAGATACTCTTTCACGGCCTATTGATTTTTTACAAGCAGAAGTGAAAGATCGTAAATTTAATTAGTGAGTTAGCGTCAGTTATCCATCCATACAAATGACAATGTCGAAAGAACGCAAAATAGTTACGTTAGCACCGTAGAGGGTACTCTTCGCACCTGTTACAAATGCCCTTCGTTAAAAACCGCTTTCGATTGAATTTCAAAAGTGTATTACTTTATAGGTGTGTCAGTGTGTGACTCTGCATTAGTGTGCGTAAGTTTGCAGTCAGTGTGCGGTTTATTAATGATAATGATATTGGCTGCAAGTTGTGTTGTACACAGAAGAAAAAGGTAGTACGCTTGACATTTCGTTCCTTGAATGCAAAACGGACACATTCCAAAATGAGTCAGTGTTCCATTTTAAAATTAGAAGCTGTTCATATAAGATTCTCAATGCAAGAGCAAATTATTTTGGAATGTGTCCGTTTTGAATTCAATGAGCGATTTGGCTACAGGGGATCTATGGTTTCCTACATCTATGGTTAGCACTATCCCTTTCACTTAATTCGAGACTAAATCGAGAGAAAGGGACGGAGCTAACGTAACTTCGAACTTTAATTTTCAAAGTAGGTCCTCAGTTGTCAAAGTAAAAATTCTGCGTGTAAATTAAGTAAAGGGGAAAATGTTCTTAAGATTCGTTGAAATATACTTTTTTGTAGGCCGGGCTCGAGTAATGAAATGAAATGAAATGAAATATATAAAATTTATTTGGCACTTTAAAGCACTTAAAATAATACAATTTTCTTAATTAAATTAACTTATACTATTATAATAATATTTTAATTGCATTAAGCCCAAAATGGTCTCCACTCAGCTTTTTATGCCACGGTATATTATTTCAATATTCCGTGACGCTGGTTTTCAGTGAGGCCTGGAGAGGTAAATGGGCACCGTGATAACTAGGTATGCTATACTAATTAAAATTAACCAAAACCAAAAAACTACTTACAATTGCGTACAACTAACCATGCATGTGAGTGAACGTACATTATATGCGAGTGTGTGTGTGTGTGTGTGTGTGTGTGTGTGTGTGTGTGTGTGTACATGTATGTACATGTGTGTCAGTACGACTGCTTATGTACTAGATACTTGGATTGATAAAATAAGTTTCTTAAGGTTGTGTTTGAACGACGCAACGGAGTACGATTTTGTTTGAATACCTAGTGGTCATTTATTTATTTATTTATTCGGTCTATTCGGCTATTACAATGTAACAGTTAATACAGGTCTTAATAAAACTGCTACATACTGGTTAACACCAAATGTACATAAAAGTAGGTAAGTAAGCTACAGCGCGTTTGACACTCGGACTCGGGTGTGGGGGTTTTATGGGATGATAGTTAGGTAGGTTCGTTCAGAACATTTTCGGCCATATTTACTATTATGCTAAGTTTCACGGATTTTGAGATATTGACATTTTTATTTATTTTTAAAAAAATCATCCACAAAATATAAATGAAGCAACTATTTATGTAACCATGCATGCATGACTCAATGTATGATTGTGGAAGAAGCGAAAAATATTCAAAGATTTTAGAAGTGGTTAGCTTTTTGGGAAACATGCGTGATTTAATGTATGTATGTAATGTAACCATAAAGTAAATCTAAATACTGGGTCAATCAATTTAAGCGATCACTCAATAGTCAATACGTTTATTTATCGATCTTGTTGGTTTTAGATGCGGCTCTTTCTATTTGGTGAGCGCCGTCGATAACTTCGTCCGTCGCTACTTGGAGCACCAAACGTGCCAAATCTGGTAAACCGTTCTCAAATGCAAAGTCTTGAAGTTCATACAAGTTTTCAGGACTTGCTGTCCAGGCCAGCTGCACCGTGCAATCCTCCCTCAGATTGTGAAGTAAGTAGCACTTCGCGAGAAGCAATAGCTGACGTACATCCTCGGGCAAAGTGCCCAAGTACATGTATTCCTTCAGCTGCTGAATAGTCTGCAGCGTCAGGCCTTTCAGTTCCATGCGGCCTTCTTCAGTCTCCTTCCACTTGCCTAAGAGCATGGTCTTGAACATGTCACTGTGTGCGGCAAGGCAATTTCTGTGCACCGCCACTCTGCCTTCTTCTGAGCTCAGGTAGAAATCGGTGAAATCTGTGTCTTCATAAAGCTTTGTAAACGTTATTGGTTCTGTTTTGCTCACAATCATTTTTATATTTAGCGTTAAGGAAGGATTAAATTCACCCATAAGTAATCCTTGTGAGTACGTCAACTGCTTAGAAAATCCCAGTTCAGCGCAATTAACATTCAGCTTCACTGAATCGTTCAACGCAGATTGGTGATTCTGCACGTTTATATATAGTGTTTTGGAATTAAATTCCCGATGTAATAGCCTAAACCAAACTAAAGCTGTATCGCCAATGTTGAACCGTTGACTCAATATTTCTTTCGATGTACCTTTAGTCTGAATGCTCAGCGTCGTGACCAGGCCTCGCTTGCCTTCAGTAATCGTCCTGAAAATAATTCATTATTGAATGTGATGCAAGCGACAAATTATGTTTTGGCTCGTTTAAGTGACTCCGTTATCTTGCGCGGCAGCACGGAGCGGATGCACGGATCGGCTGCACGGAGCGGGTGCACGGAGCGGGTGCACGGAGCGGGTGCACGGAGCGGGCACCCGCTCCAAAAGTTTACATGCAAAAACCCGTCGCACGCGCGCGGCCAGTTTGCGCTGCTCGTACTATACAGGGTGGAAAGATAAGTCGGGCCCTGGAGGGAAACTACCTTATACCCTTAAGTTGGCATTTTATTAAAAGGAGACATTCCTATAGTTAAAAAAAAAACTGCGTTCAAAGATTTTCTTAAATTTTCTTGTCTCTACCGGGAATCAAACCAGCTAAAAATGTAAAAAATAAACACTCGATATGATTAATGTTAAATTTCACGATTTTTTTTATTTCTAAGACTACGTGTTTCTTAGAGACATTTAATCCCGAACAATAATCCTGTCGATTAGAAGAATAAAATAGAGAGTTTCCTTTTGTACATTTTAAGCGGTTTTAGTTTTGTTTCCTTTTTTTAAATAAAGGAATGTCTCCTTTAGGTAAAATGAGCCAACTTTTTACTACTTATCTTTCCACCCTCTATTTTAATATAGACGTACGAGTAGATAGCGAAGGCACTAAGTTTTGCATAAAGGGTGTTCAGAGGATTGGGAAGCAACGTTTAAATCGCGTAACTGTCAAATATTTGCCATATTTTTTCATTCTAAAAGGAAGGGAAGTAAAACGTACAGACATAGTTTTTTATAATTTCTACGACATTTTCAAAAATTGTAAGAGTTGGACTAAGTTTAAGGGGAGAGAAAGGTTATCGCATGTTGTATGGAAATTTTCAGCCTCACAATGCTCTTAAGGCTTCGGCAGACCAAATCACCAATCAGCAGCGCGAGGCATGAGCAGGGTAGTGATTCTGTAAACAACGCCGGTCGTGCGGACTGTCGAGTGATATCCAAGCGACGAGATTAAGTAGTCCCGTCAGTGCGAACAAAACACATTGTAGCGCGTACATTTTCAATTAAGCAGCCTTATACGTTCGACCCATCGTGCTGCTAAATTGAAAATGCACGCGCTACAATGTGTTTTGTTCGCACTGACGGGACTACTTAATCTCGCCGCTTGGATATCACTCGACAGTCCGCACGACCGGCGTTGTTTACAGAATCACTACCCAGGGGTGGTAGCCAGCGTTTCCACCAGAGCTGTGCGAGGCAGCGAGCGGTGTTTATTTTCTTTTACTAGCCCCTCTATCCTATTAGTGGATTTTTCCTCGCAACACCGCTTCGCTGCCTCGGCACAGCTCTGGTGGAAACACTGCCTCACGATCATGATTGGTAAGAATTGTGAGAATCCTTCAGAAAATCCCCTAGACAGATTTAGTGACAACGAAACCTCGAAAAAACCTCAACGACCTGGAAAATCCTCTAGGTTTTAGGGAAAACCTCTAAATCTGGCAACACTGCGATGACTTTGAACGTATAATGCTGTCTAATTGAGAATGCACAATGTGTTTTGTTCGCTCTGACGAGACTACTTAACATCGCCGGTGCGACATTCAATCCTTTCTTCTGAGCTTTTTCTATAGTGACTAAAGACTACGTCGACGGGATATTTATATATCTATACCTACTTAACTTAATCAAGTACTACTTACGTACTAACCTGTAAAACCTATCATTTGTTGTAGTTAAATAACTAGGTATAGTCAAGGTAAAAATAGGTTCGTCACTATTGGACCTTAACGGCATTGAAATAGAGTCGAAAAGTGACGAACCTTTTTTACCCTGATTGTACCTAGTATAGGCTGGACTGCTGCGTGATAAACGTATTAAAGAAAAAAATAGGCAGATAAGATATCCGTAGTCCATAAAATCAATTATCAAATAATTATCTTGTTCAGTACGTAACACAAATACTCATGTTATGAATTGATTACTTATATAATTATGTATCTAAGAAGCCCAACGAGCGACGAAAGGCTGCATTTTACTTCTTCAGCAACATACATACGAGCAAAATGAATTATTTAACGATGTAGTACCATAAAAGAACCCTGATGTGGCTAAATTACTGAATACATTATTTCATTTCACTGGCTTCTGCCCGTAGATTTCGATTAGTTATTTCCTCGGAAACTTTTAAATTTCCCGGAATAAAAGTTAGCTTAATGTGTAAATTACATCCAAATCCGTCTAGCCGTTGTTGCCACTTGAAGGAGTTACACAAAAACTTTCTCAATTATAAAATTGGAATAGGATTGGGATTTCCTTTTATATAAAATAATCCGTCGGTACTTACAAAGACATTGTGGATTTCCGAGTTTACGTCCCACCTCCACCACCTGTTCACACTTATTTTATTTCGCTCAATTCAGCAACAATAGTCAGCAATACAGTGTTTTTTCCGTCCGTCCAGTCCAGCTAATCAGGGTAAGTAAGTGAAGACCTGAAGACGTGACCATGAACAAACGAAATTGAAAGAATGCAGTGTTGCCAATTCACTCGAAAACCATTTTTCAACGTGTCGCAATTTTATCGCACACTGTTCGATTTCAGGCGTGATGCGACGAGGCGATATCAAATTAGTACAACATACGGATTTCCTCATTGCCATTTATACGAGCGGTCTTTGGTTATTCTTCTTAGGGAATTCGATTCGAGGACGTGACACGCATGTCTCGATACTGAGAGAGTAGATCAGATCTAGCCGCCTTTAAACGTAGCCAGTGAAACGCGCGCGAAAGCTGCGAACGGCGCGAATCGTCAGTACGAAGCAGTTTTGCATATTCTTCGCACTTTCGCGTTTTGTTCCCCGTGTTTAGTCGGGTTTTTGTCCCGCGTCAAAGGGGGCCCGAACTTCACTATGAAATCACTGTGAATTAATGCGAATGCGCAATCATGGTTTATCACGCCGCGAAGTATCGACAAATTCGCGCCGCGTCGTCCGTGATCCGCTACGTGTAGAGCGGGGCTTTAGAGATTGCATCGAAAATAGAAGTTTGCAGTTACGTTATCTCCATTCTTTTCTCCCATTTTAGACTCGAAAGTAAAAAGGGTTCCCCATACATCTGCAGTTTCGAGTTTAGTGTTTTATTCATAGTAACACTGGTAGCACTCTCCATGACAGCCATAACAATACAATCTGTGTTACTGTTTATAAAATAGTAAGGCAGCAACCCACAAGAGAAAGGCTCGGGGGATTTAAGGTTCGCGTACTCCGCGTTTTAGGTCTGTGGTCTGTAGCAAAAAAATAAATCAGTTCTTTAGACATATCCTATAATCTGTGGGTTGAGTCGATAGTTATTTTAAATTACGAATTCCAAGTTCCTATTGTTTGGAACGCAATTTGCATCATTTGCAACCGTACAAGTGCTTGCGTAATGTATTTCCGTCGCATTTCTTTTTACTAAGTACCTACTGAAGAAGTTCAAACCTAAGCAGCGATGTCATTATCAGTGTTAGTAACCTCTTTTTTTTCAACGCATACATTTGTCCTCGCGACACATCTGGTTTCTATGTATTTCTATGAAATTTCCTCCGTTGAGCCGCCGACCAGCTACTGACGTCAGAGTTTCGAGCGAGTTTCTTTTCAAAATGTTTTTTTCAGATTCCGAAGACACGATAAACCAGGTGGCCCAACATCCCGCACTGTACGATGCATCTCATTAAAACTATACTTATAAACATGATAATTTTCCTTTTCTAATATAATATATAAAACATTGCGGTCACTGTTCTCGATCACGTCACACGTCTTGTTTCACGGAACACTTGGACTCCGATGTTGCCGTCTGCAGTCAGGGTCGAAATCATGTTTGCAGCAACAGGACGCAACGACGTGTCGTGGCCTGATGACGTGACGACACGTCTGCTGCAGCTGCTGCGTGGAGTCTGCTGCCAACTGACACCTTAATATCGGAGGCTGTTTTATTACATAAAAATAGATAAATAAATAGGTATCAGGGGATAATCACACTCAAATTGATTTAATCCCAAACTGAGCTTTACGCTTTTTCTGCCCTGATACAATAGGTATTAATGATAAACTTAATAATTTATCTAAATACACATTGAAATACAAAGAACCCACTGAAGAATCAGGAATGAATACATCACACAAATATTTGCCCTTATCGTGAAACAAACCCGGGACGGCTTATTTGTTTGTTTGTTTCATAGGTACAGTCAAGGAATGTAATTCCTAGTCCACTTTGGACTATGTGAAAGTGACGTAGGTAATCATTTAATCAATCAAAACGCAAGAGACTTCTTATGATTTTATTTACAGTGTCAATTTGACATAGTCCAAAGTGGACTAGGCATTAAATTCCGTGACTGTACAATAAATTATTGTTATTTTACTGATGTTTCAAAGCTTAAAATGTCAAAATTTGAATCGTAATGCAGTACTAAAGTTGTTATTAATAAGAATAAGAAAATTTAGATGGCAAAAGGAAAGTGTGTGGATTTGACTGACACTAATTAAAAAAAAACGAAGTTTACCTTTTCCAGATTCCCTAGTGAAATTGACTTCAGTCTGAAACAGGTTTAGATGTAAAATCAGTTTTGCTTGATCTTCCCACTTCCAATAGTATCTTGAGATTTGTGTATTTTGAATTTTTAACCCCTGAATATCAAGCAGCTTTTTATAAGCCCATATAATTAATTAGTTTCAATGAGTGTAATCAGGTATCTCCTTTCAGATCTTACGAAGTAGCTGAACGCGGTCGAGCCACATCATTTATCTTTTCAATAATAACAAGCGCAGCAGAGGACGCAGAAATTTCGGTTGGTAGATTTGATGTTAATCGTACAGCTGCGATTATATTTAAGTTTAAATATGTCAAGGCTTCTAGAGTTCTCTCTACTGTGATAAGTTATAGAAAGGATAATTCACTGCTAGACTCCATAGTAAATTTGCATGTTTCATGTGAGAAGCTGAAATTTTCTAAAATGTTTTCTTGCCCTCAATTTTTTTCATGTGGGTATGAAATAGGAACCATGCAATTTTCTTTAAGTAATGTATATTTACTAAAGATAAATATAATTGTAAGTAAAACAAAAAAAATTACTTTTGCAAATCTTTATGATGATACAGCTTTGACTGACTTCTTCTTGAGTTCCCAAAAGGGCAGGGTGCCGGTGCACAAGGTGTGCCTCGCTGTGCACAGCGAGGCCTTCCAGACGATGTTCCAAAACAAGTCGAATGAAACAGAACAAGGTTTCATTGAGATTGAAAAAGTTTCTTTGGAGACTCTTCAGGACCTGAAGAATTATATATACTTGGGTACTTTACCTAAAAATCTGAAATCTGTGGGGCCACTATTGCAGCTTGCCATGCGCTATTTTATGAAAAATCTGAAAGAAGATTGCTTGATGATTCTAGCAACAACATTGAGCTGTAGAAACTTGTATGAATACCAGGAGTATGCAATGGAGAACAACATACCAGAGTTGTTGGTTATGTTGGTGGAGCTCGCAACTGATGACGTAGTCAAGGATGCTCAAAAGTTTAAGAGTTCCAGTAATGGTGAGACTGATGATGAGACAGGGTACACTAGTGACCAGTATGAGTGGTAAATCTATAAAGTATGCTACGCTTCAGATTAAATCAGATGTCATTGTGATTCAAAATTAAACTATGTTTTTTGAAAGCTGTTTATGATACAAAATCTTATTATAGTGCCCGGCCGTTAACAAGTCAATCCTGACAGCTGTCATCGCAGTACAATTTATAACCTATTCTTGGGTTTGAGGTTATAATTTGTACTGAAATGGCAGATGTCAGGAAAGACTTCTTATCGGCCGGGCACTATAGGTAAAGTACAAGATGTAATGACTTATAATATAAGTACTCTTGGTAGCAGGAATAAAAATACTCAACATGTGTCTACCTGCAACCTTTAGTGATGCACTGGTTTTGTCTTTGTATACAGGGTGAAAGCCAAGACGTGACCAATAGTGTTATGATATGACTTAATTATGTATTAATGCGGGATCCTAGTAATATAGGTATGTAGGCGTTTATATGTAAAATTCAGACTTAATCACGCGATGATCAATATTAAATAATTTATTGTAAACAGTGTGCATGGTCACCCTACTTGACAGAAACAGTTTTTCTTATTTACATAAAACAACGAAACAAAAAATTTACAATGACTGACTTGAATTATCACTGTAACTGAAGTGTCATTAAAGTAAAATAGTCTGAATAAGATCCATAGGCGGTATGATTCTAAAAGTGGGGTAACCATGATTTTGCTTAATCGGTGATTTATTAAGGGAAAAAAAAATTGCTTTTGTTTCTTGTAGCTAAAATTGCTTGGAAATGGCCATCAATTACCGCGCCTGAAGAGCTGCTGGTCTATTGTCTAACGCACTCTCAATCAGAATCGACATCAAAGTGGAACAATTGTTTTCATTTTGTATGCAGAAGTTTTTGATTTTCAAAATAAAAACTATTGCGATTGCGAGTGCGTTAAGCAATAGCCCCTCTGGTCTCTGAACACGTCTTTTGTATATACATAGATCTACTGGTAAATTATTTAACAAATAAGTATTATTTTCTATATTAATATTATAAAGAGGTTCGTTCGTTTGTTAGTTTTTTGTTTATTCGTTCGTTCGTTTGTTTGTTTATTTGTTTGGTTGTAATTTCTAGAACTACTAAGAACCAAACCGTTTGAAAAATCTTTCATAAATAGCTACATTATTTTTGATCAATAAGAGTTTTTATTTTGTTTAAACTACAGCGAGATGAGGGTAGGTCAATGTTTTCTTATAATGTTAACTTGAGCTTGATTGGTATTTACAAATATAAGTTACTATCATTGTGGTTAGTTTGTAACTAAGTAGGTACTATAATACGGTATTTGACAAAAGTCAAATCAGCTTCTTTTTTTGAAACATCAAAAACGCCCCGTTACTATTAGTCCACCAAACGAAGGAAACTCAGTGGAAAAAACTCGTGTATAAGCGAATTTTGCCATAGTCGTAGGCAATGGTGGTTTAAACTACATACTAAAAGTACTGGTGGGTGGGGGTGAAACTAAAGGGGGGAGGGGGGTGTAAAGGTCCCTTTTTTTAGTTTTTAGCAAAAAACTCGTAAACTGTGGCCTATAGCTAAAAATGGTCTGAAACACAAAT
The DNA here is from genome assembly GCA_963966035.1 of Acleris laterana. Taxonomy (NCBI): domain Eukaryota; kingdom Metazoa; phylum Arthropoda; class Insecta; order Lepidoptera; family Tortricidae; genus Acleris; species Acleris laterana. The sequence goes on along the minus strand of OZ014457.1, from coordinate 14,782,576 downwards.
AATGTACGTAAAATTATCTACAAAAAAGATATAAACATTTTTTCTCTGGGATCAATATTTCATGAGATATGGAGGGAAGTAGATGACCAATAAAGAAATAAACACATTTATTTAAGTACGGTACGTATAATCCTAAAGATAAAATTCCTAATTATCTTCTAAATCTAAAATATTAGCATAATCATCGTCATCAGCGGTGTCTTCGGTGGGAGCTCCGTTAGTGCATGAGCCGGAGCATACACCACAGACACTGGAGCAGGGAATTCCAGCTTTCCGGCAGCCACATCGCATCCCACACCCCGTCTTACACCGGCAGAATATGGTTTTGAGAATTGAGTCAGGTGCCACTGGGTCGTTGGTTGTCACTGGCTTTAGGATGCCATCATCACCTCTGGCCCATCCCTATTGAGAGTCAGTCTTGGTTTGGTTCCCCCCCTTTCCGTTGGTTGTAGGGGGTTGCCGAGCCATTGTTGTATCTGTAATAGTAATAAGGTCAATGTAAGTTTAGGTTATATAGATATTTGCATTTTAAAGACAAAATAATACACAACTTGTGTAATTAAAGATACCTGTAGATAAACTCTGAACGAGTGCTGCTTCGAAGCTCCTCTAGTAGGAGGAAGAGTGGCCAGATCTGATTTTGGTCTCATCGATGCTCTTAAAAAAACCGAGTAGCGGTATTTGTTGAGGTTTTGTACCTCGATAGGATAGCCTTGTTTTATTGTTTTCATTAGCGAAGACATGCTCCTGTTGAACGGTGATGATTGTATGTTCGTTAAAATTTATGTCGACCGAAGTTTTTGTCAGACCACGTCGCTTCTGCTCTGCTCGTTTAGTACTGTCGAGTCGACATCACCATAACCATCAAAAATCACTATACAATTTGGACCGTAATGTTTCTGTACATAAGTAATATACTGATGGCAAATCGAAGAAACGCTGGCGGACTGTTTCCATTTCATTCATTTTATCTTTAGGAATATACGTGCCGTACTTAAATAAATGTGTTTATTTCTTTATTGGTCATCTACTTCCATCCATATCTCATGAAATATTGATCCCAGAGGAAATATGTGTATATCTTTTTTGTAGATAATTTTACGTACATTATTTGTGTTTCAGACCATTTTTAGCCATAGGCCACAGTTTACGAGTTTTTTGTAAAAAACTAAAATAAGGGACCTTTACACCCCCCTCCCCCCTTTAGCTTCACCCCCACCCACCAGTACTTTTAGTATGTAGTTTAAACCACCATTGCCTACGACTATGGCAAAATTCGCTTATACACGAGTTTTTTCCCCCGACAGGCAAATTTTGGTCTTCGTTCGGTGGGCTATATGGAATTTATAGGGATTACTATCTTATGACGTCACAATCAAACGTCCTTATTGGATTTTATGAATTTAAAAATCTTAAAATAGCAAACATAAATAGAAGATTGATGTTTTCCTAGTATTTTTATAATGTTTATCTGTTGTTAATGAAAAACCAATTTAATTTCACTCTTTTCAAATACCCTATTATGCCAAAAATATGGTCTTGTTTATCCACGATTGATTCATCAAAAAAAAACTTGTCATACTAGAATTTTTTGATGGGAAATCTGATTTAGGTATTGTTCCTTTTAAATAAATAAAAAAAAAAAGGCTTTATTTTTTTTCCATCTTATTTACTTTCACTGCTGGGCAGAGGCGTTCCCCTACTTTCTTTAGGTTTATAATTCTGAGCAGTCACTGGCCCGCTCTTCAGAAAGGAAGCCAACCATCTCGCCATCGCCGACGAGGTCTACCGCATCATGGAAGACTAAGCATATTTTTCTTGAAATGGGTCAAAATAACGCACGTGAACGTACCTGGGATTTAAAAAAAAAGTGTAGGTACCTACATATTCACTTTTTTCAGGATTGGTTTTTTTTTGTACTTTGTTACTCAGAATCGTTGATACTATCGATCCTTATACAAGAAAAAAGTGTCCCAAATACTTATTCCATTCCAGATCGTCACATTTTTGTTTGCAGTCTTTTTTTATTTATATGGACGTGACGCACTGGAAGAAAAAACTTACATAGTAAAATCTGGGACACTTGTTCTTGTATGAGGATCGTTAGTATCAACGACACTGAGTAAGGAAAACAAAAAAAAACTAATTCTGGAAAAAAGTGAATGTACACTTTTTATTGAAAAACGCCCTCCTACCAAACTGATCTACTTCTGTACTTTGTTTTTAAGACTGCACTGAGCAGCTTGGATCCGTGTGCCTAAAACGTAGTCTGACTCATTCGCGTTATGACAAAACTTCATTTGAAATTCGCTATTCGTCTAAGTCGCAATTGACCTATTACTTATATATTATTATTACCTGTTTCGCAATATGATCCAAACGCAGTAAGATTAAGTAGCTGTTTGTCCATTTCGCGATACGCCTAATTAGCAGTTAGGCTAAAACACGTTACGCCTATAGACAAAAGTATCACAAATATGAGGTAGGTTTAGGTTATGTTAGTTTTGCAGCAGGCCCGGAGGGCCAACACCACCCAGAAATAGGAGCTCCGCGAAGGCGGAGCTCCGTCGACTGTTAAATTTAGTTTTGTGGAAGAAGGGGAAATTCGCTTTTGGACAAAATCTCATTAAGTTCAAGTCTCACTCAGCTGAATTAGCTTTTGGACAAAATCGTAATAAGGTCAAGCGTCTCACTTTGCCATATTCGCTTTTGGACAAAATCGCAAGAGGCCTAAGTCGTAATGCGGCTACCTATCGATTGGTCTAGGCATAACATAAATAACGCGAATTTATAGTCAGAGTACGTTTTAGGCAGACCCGGACAAAAGGACAGAAACGTCGAGTGTCCAGTGGCGCCCTCATGACTTCCTATATTGTGTTTTCTAATTAACTAAAGAATTTCCTTGCAATCAGACGATATGTTTTGGTAGCGTAAGTAAAAACACAATTTATGGTATACGTAACAAACTTTAACAACAATTACCCTTTGAGTAGTCAGCTTAACGGGAAAAGGTGGCCACTTTTTTCCGTTAAGTTGATAACTCGAAGGTGAATTGTTATTAAACTATGTGATATACCTTATAAGTTGTGTTTTCATTTGTAGTACAAACCCCTACCGACCAATTTCAAGAAAATACCTGGCGCCACTATACATCCGGCGTACGCTCGGCGCAGTCTTAATACTGCAATTAAGTTTGAATATCACAGCACTATTTCTGAATTTCAGGCGTCTTAATATGTACAGTCAACCAATTTGATTTTTAGGCCACTTTGGACTATGTTAAAGTGACGTTGTCAACCAAAACGTAAGAGACTCCCTATGATTTGGTTTACAACGTCACGTTGACAAAGTCCATAGTGGCCTAGGAATCAAATTGGTTGACTGTACGTAATTTTTTTTCACGAATCACGAGATGACGGGCCCGTTCCTGACGCCGCTCACACGGAGCGGGCAGGACACGCGTGAGGCTGGCCAGGGAGGCTCGCCAGCTACGCCGGCTTCACCGTCAACTAGATCAACAACTCCAACCAGTTCTTCTGGTAATTTCCTCCAGGTGCAGAAGCTGCGAAGAGACGCGCAGCTCCCGGGCTACGTGGCTACGGACATATTGGTGCTGGGCGCACTTCGTGCTCACAGCCCAGCCTGAACGGGCCTGGGACCTGAGCACCGAGGTCACACACCTGCAGGGCTGACAACCCCGCATCCTCTACACTTCGATTTTCAAATATCCCTCTCGTCATGTCATAGTATTATTAAATATCTTCGTCGGTTCCAACGATTTTTGTCATTTCAAAAACAGTTTGTAAGAAAAGATTGCGCCGGTTGGTTTTTCCCTTTTTTTTTAGGGTTCTATAACAGTTGCGTCATTAAGAATGACGATCAAAAATGATCACATGATACAGTGATCAAGTTTAGAGTAACAATCAAAATTGCAGAAGGTGACTGCTGTCCCACTCTTAACTTTCAAGTTAGAAAAAGACAGCATTTTTTTTTTAAATACTGCCGTCATATTTCTTTTAAATTATTAATGCTATATTAATGAGAGAAAAATTCTCTATCAATCTGTGTTTGCGATTTTAAAACAAGAATTTGGTAGATAACCGCATTATAAAACAGCCCAAACAGTCTCCTGAGGACGATAGCCGTTAGGAATGAGTGCTCAATGATGCAACACTTAGTTAAGAACACATTGTCGCTAACTAAATATATATACTAACTTAGTCATAAGAAAAATACTAACAAAATGTGGATCCAGTTGTCTGAATAAAGAAATTATATTATTATTATTATTTGTATGTCTTTACCAATCACGGAACTATGGGAGTCCCGAGGACCTTTGGAAGGCGTACATGGAGCCGAAGCCAACACGCAGAGGCCCTTTAGACAAGTTTAATTTAGTAAAGTGATGGGATACCAACCGGCGATTGTCCCTGAGTTCAAACTATAGAGGTATGCTCCCACGGACAACCACCGATTAGTATAAGAGACTATTTAAGAAGGATGGGAACATTAATAATAAATTCTATGAATGAACTGATATGGATTGGTGACCTAGGCTATTGATGAAACTACGGCGCCTGCCTGGCCAATGCAAATTACTTTGGTTGAAATGGCAGGCGGTGACTCGCCAACTCAATGGAATGGGCCTCCCGAAATAGCCGCATATATATAGCAGCAGGGAAGCAACAGTTCCAGAGGGGCTAAGGGTGGAGAGGTGTTTCTGGACTTTAAACGACCATAAGGTGCCCACTCGCCACTTATGCAACACATCCACCCTTCGAGCATATAGCTCTTGCGACTCCACTCTGACCGGCCAATAAAGGCAAGCCAGAGGTGAGGGTCTGTTCCTCGTCATTGTACACCGCAGCCGGCCGGTGAAGGCAAGCGTGAGGTGAGGAACAGGACCTACCCTCGGGAGCAATCAGGTACGTGGTGTCGCCACTCACCAACAGCTCAAAACCTATATCACGGCAGAATAGTGGGCGGTAGGTATGGTATAATACGCAGACGAGCAGGCGGCTCACCTGATGGTACGTGATCACCGTCGCCCATGGCCACCTGAAACACCCGGGGGGTTAAAGGTGCGCTGCCGGTCTTTTAAGAAAATGTAGGTAGGCTCGTGTCTTGAAGGTTGCCATGTTGTACCGATCCGGAAATACCATTACAATTGTGTTTCTTACTCTAGAACTGAAGTTAATATTTCCTAGGCGGTCCCTTAAGACTGCATCGAGCAAACGTCGAGCGTCCAGTGGCGCCCTCATTACTATTATTGTGTTTTCCAATTAATTAAAGAATTTCCTTGCAATCAGACGATACGTTTTTGTAGTGCAAGTAAAAACACAATTTATAGGATACGTAACAAACTTTAATAACAATTATCCTTTGAGTAGTCACCTTGACGGGAAAAGGTGGCCACTTTTTTCCGTTAAGTTGATAACTCGAAGGTGAATTGTTATTAAACTATATAATATACCCTTTACGTTGTGTTTTTATTTGTAGTTTAAATACGTACCGGCCAATATCAAGAAAATACTTGAGTTTATTAGAAAACACAATAATAGTAATGAGGGCGCCACTGTACATCCGGCGTACGCTCGGCGCAGTCTTAATACCGGCGCTTAGGGCAGGCAACTGATGCCCGGTTCGTATATTCAAGAACCGAATCGTTTTCCTTACGTCTGGTTAAAAATTGACACATTTTGTACGTAACAAATGTCAAATTTGAACGAGACGTAAGGAAAACGATTCGGTTCTTGAATATAGGAACCGGGCGTGAGAGGTGATACGATACGAGGCAAAACCAGAGAATAAAGCGCGTAATTTAGTCACTGGTTTTGGATCTTTCTACCAATTCCCACAACTCTGTCCTTAACATACTAGCATCGCATTCAATGCCTCTTCCTTGCAACCACTCAATTATTTGGCCCTTGGTCCATCGTTTTATGGGACCACTTTCTAATTTTCTAGAGTGGTATGGTGCATTGTCTATAACAAGCACAGAGTTCGGTTTCAACCTTGGCAAAATACTAGCCAGCCACTTCAAAATGTTTCGCATTCATTTCGTTGTGATAGTCGTCACAATTTTTATTTGACTCAAACAGTAATAGCCCTCCCTCCACAAAACCTTCCTCGCTGCCAATATGACTAATAATTAATCGTCTTCCTTTTCCTGAGGGACCTTTTAGTCCAGTTGTAAGCCCCTCTAAAAAAGCTTGCCGAGATGACAAAACCTGGGGATCTTGCCAAACCTTGTTCTTCATGTGACCTGTAATGACAGGTTGGTAAGTTTATAATCATAATCACTAATCATTTTTCAAAATTAACACCACATTCATATCATATAAAATAGATTTTTAAGATTCCGGTTCCGTAGTCTGTTGCGTAGGTACCTGAACTACCACTAATGAACTGTCAGTTCTATGGTTGATTCCTATCTGTCTTTAGACATATCCTATAATCTGTGGTCGAATGAAGTGCCATGACAAGACAATACCTACCTAGATATTATGGCCGCCACAGAACCACCATGTCCACCATAAAGGTTACCACACATGATCAACTGATAATTTTTTGAAGACTTGTAGATTTTTTGAAGATTTCGGTCAAGTTTTGAAGGCGTACGTAAAAACATGATTGATTTTTTTCCCTAAAAATGTAATCGCACATAATGAGAACAATAATTAGTACTTACCAAATGTTATTAAACCCTGAGTTATTGCCATTGTTATTTAAACTTTTCTCCTATAAAACAATTTAATTAATGTCTTTTTTTGCGACGAGTATTAAGAGCCCTTTCACACTAGCGTTTTTGCCGGCGGTTTCTCGGCGGAGCGAACACGCGACCGGAACGCTGCAGGCACGCGACCGGAACGCGGCGTGATTATAATAAGAACTGCAACACGCGGTGTGCACGCCGCCGTACCGCGGCGGTTAAAAATCGCATCGTGCACGCTGCGTGTTGCAGTTCTTATAATAATCACGCCGGGTTCCGGTCGCGTGCCTACAGCGTTCCGGTCGCGTGTCCGCTCCGCCGAGAAACCGCCGGCAAAAACGCTAGTGTGAAAGGGCTCTTAAATAAGATTGTTTATTTAAGAAGGAAAATTAAATGTTGCCTTTAATATTATAAATAAAATAAACAGCTACCTATAACATTTACAGAAGTGAAAATTTACCGATTCACCTAATATAATATGTAGTTTTAATGGTAACACTTTTTTGACTTATTTTGGAATCTAATTAGGTTTTTTAGTTTAATTTTGATATGAACTTTATTTTGTATGCGTTAAGCCCCTAAATTTTAATACAGCTTTTCCAAGTTTTTAGGTTAAGTATTTCGAAAAAACTAAATAATGAACACTTTATTTAAATTTTCCCTTAAAATATAAGCGATTATCTAAACGTCAGGATTTTTTCATATTTTGTGATTAATAAACTTCGGAGATAAGGGCTGAGGGGGTGATGGAACGATATTTTTTTGACTACCTATAAAAAAAAGTACACACAAGAAATGTGCAGATTAAGCCCTTTCATACCACACCCCATTAGCTATAATCAAACCACTTTTATTTTTTAATCCCCCAGTTTAGACCCCTTTTTAATTATTTGTAAAATTAATTTCATGTTCTACAACCATATCCCAAAGTTTAAGTTGAAAGCATTTGTAGCTGCTGAGAAAACCTGCTGTGACATACAGACAGACAGACAGACATATGCACAGTCAACCAATTCGATTTCTAGGCCACTTTGGACTATGTTAAAGTGACGTTGTCAACCAAAACGTAAGAGACTCCCTATGATTTGGTTTACAACGTCACGTTGACAAAGTCCATAGTGGCCTAGGAATCAAATTGGTTGACCCTACAACTGAGGTCTCACCATAAGGGTTCCTTTTTTACTATTTTGGTACGGTATCCCTAGAAACGTCGTTTGACATACGTGCGGAACTGTCATTTTCACTCGTCCCGAGTCTTGTCCCTCGCTTGCATATCAGGCCAAGATACCTTGGCACGATAGCAGCAGATGCAGCACAAGTTCTGTTTTCTTGCTTTTCGCTCAGTGAGTCTATCGTTATAGAGCATAGATGTAGGAAAACATAGATCTTGTGTAGCCAAATGTGAAGCGTACCACCTTTTTCTTCTGTGTACAACACAGCTTCTAGCCAATATTATTGAAAAACCCATAGATAGGAAAACATAGATCCCGTGTAGTCAAATGTGAAGCGTACCTCCTTTTTCGTCAAAGCTTTTATGATAATGCCACCGTAGTCATTGATGCATTCTAGGCGTGTGACAACCCTAGCACTGCACGTGCCGCGTGCGAATGAATGCAACTTATGTATTTGATAAGGCGTGGATAAGGCTAAGCTCGCGGTAATTTTAGAATATAAGGAAGTGGTAGATTCCCTAAAAGTCAAATTACAGAAGTTCTGGCTTGACTCTATTTCCTAAATATCAACTATCCTCTAGGTACATAACATGTAGTTTATGTATGTATATTTCAGTATTAATATATATTTCTGCATCTATTTATGTAGGTATTTGAATGTATTTTATTTTATTTATATAGGAAATATCTTCAATCTTCTAAATAAAATTTGTACACTTGTTGACTAGATGCACAAATTTTCACTCTTCTCAACCTCTCAAGGGTTAGCTGGAAGAGATCCCTTAAAGGGATAAGTTCGCCTTTGTAAATTATTTTTATATTGTATTCTGGTTTTTCTTTTGTACAATAAAGTGTTTTTAAGTATACAGATTTGCGTGTTAGGGAAGTCTCCGAAGCTTGACGAACGAGAGTTTCACCGTCCCGCGAAGCAATAACCAATACGGCTATAGTCTGGGTAGTGATTCTCTGAACAACGACGGTCGGACGGACGGACGAGTGAAAGTCCAAGCGGCGAGTTTAAGTAGTCCCGTCAGTGCGAACAAAACATATTTTAGCGCGTGCATTTTCAATTTAGCAGCATGGTTTCTGCCTGCATGGCTGTATAAGGCTGCTTAATTAAAAATGCACGCGCTAAAATGTGTTTTGGTCACTCTGACGTGACTACCTAAACTCGCCGCTGCGATTTCGCACGTTCGTGGGCCTGTCCGTTGTTTTTGGAAGAATAACACCCCTTACCTACTAACCTTTACCTGGTAAGTACTTACCTTTTGTGCTAAATGATTTCCCTAGACTTAAAGTTAGCTAAAAGTATTATTAAGAGGGCTATAGTTGGAAAGATAAAGATATTTGTGCAATACCAAAGTCACGTTAAGGCCCGTATTAATAAACTTATCTAGGCTGAGATGCGCGTAACAAGATACGTCAAAGTTAACGTCAAACCATAGAACACTGACATTTTTGACGCATCTCGAGACGAGCATTAGAGTTGAGATTAGTTTATTACAACAGGCCTAAGTAAAGTTACTGTTCTTAAATTCTAACTTTTATTTGTATAATCTTAGCTAATACAATCTTAAATAGATTATAGCTAACACTGTTTTAGTTTTTAAGTCTTTTGGAAATAGTTTTTTTTACGATAGTATGAGAGGCATAGAGTAGGCACGTCTATCATGCCTAAACTTCGTTTTTGCAAGGAAGAGCAACGTATGTACTCACCTATTTTTAAATTACCAAATACGGCTGTCACAGGAATCATCCTAGAAGAATCATTTCAATCCATTAACCTACCGCCAAGCAGTGTTCGCATTGTTGTGTTCCGGTTTGGGGATAAGACAGCCGGTGAAATGACTAGCATAGAGGCATTCCATCTTAGTCCTCAGGGTTGGCAACGCATTTGCAAAAAAATTCACCTAAATCGGTTCAGCGGTTTAAGCGTGAAGAGGTAACAGACAGACAGACTTTCGCATTTAAAATATTAGTATGATACGAGTATACTATATTATGGATGGATATGGATTATTATATATATAGTATACAGTACATACATACATGCATAAACTCACGCCTTTATTCCCAGAGTGGGATAGGCAGAGCTACAGAATTTCCAACAACTATAATTATATAATTCTGTAACCACATTTTGCACACTTAGGCGAAGATGTTTACCAGTGTATAAGTGACAGGTTGCAAGCCCATCGCCTAACAGTACTACACGCCTTTATTACCTTAGTCGGCTTTTACGACATCCACGATCATAGTATACAGTAATATAGTATAAGTATGGATATACTTCACGTTGAAGCGACCGTTCTAGCACTTCTAGCAGACGCCACAGGCGACTCGTAGACACCGCGGCGCCAAGACCTGTATTAATAAACTCATCTTGGCTGAGATGCGCGTCACAACACAAGATACGTCAAAGTAAACGTCAAACCAAAGGACATAAACCATAGCGCGTGCATTTTCAATTAAGCAGCCTTATACGTTCGACCCATCGTGCTGCTAAATTGAAAATGCACGCGCTACAATGTGTTTTGTTCGCACTGACGGGACTACTCGCCGCTTGGTATCACTCGACAGTCCGCACGACCGGCGTTGTTTACAGAATCACTACCCAGAGATGTGCGAAGTAGCTGAGCGGTGCGAGGATGTGTAGCGGGCTCTTTTTAAATATTAAGCAGACGGGGTGAGCCAGACTCCGCCTCGCAACACATCCCTCGTAACACATGTTTCCCTTCTTTTGTATGTACAAGAACCTCGCTCCGCTGAGCGGTTTCCACTGGGTTTCCACCAGAGATCAGCTAAGCGAGCATAGGTAAATGAAGTTTTGGTTCATGACAAACACATCCCTCGCAACGCATCCTCGCGCATCTCTGGTGGAAACGCCTAAACGGCCTTAAAAATATCTTCCGCAAGTGTTTCATTAGAATATCAATATGAATCTCATTCCCCTTTGACGTTTCCCCTAATCAGTAATTACACTTAAATTAAACGATACATTTTCAAGGCTGTTTTAGGTTCCTAGCATTTTTCAAAGTTACTGTTCGCCTGAATGCCCTGCGGGCTAGTGGCTGCGTCTACATCGCGTGTCACACGTGGATAAAGCACCCGTCGCTCTCACACTTAGTTACGTGTCAGAAGGTGACGGATGCCTTATATTAGGGCCCCTGGGAAAGCATGTTGTTTGATTGATGGTTAAAAAAACATGTACTTCTAAAAGAAAGACTTTAATTAATAATTAAAATAGGTGACAAAATAAAACTTACTGCGCCATAGTCATAGTACATAATATACAGTGGCGCCCTCGTTACTATTTTTGTGTTACCAAATAAACTAAAGTATTTTCTTGAAATTGGTCGGTAGGTTTATGTACTACAAATAAAAACACAACTTATAGGGTACATCACATAGTTTAATAACAATTCAACTTCGAGTTTTCAACTTAACGGAAAAAAGTGGCCACCTTTTTCCGATAAGCTGACTACTCAAAGGGTAATTGTTATTAAAGTTTGTTACGTATCCCATAAATTGTGTTTTTACTTGCGCTACAAAAACGTATCGTCTGATATCAAGGAAATTCTTTAGTTAATTAGAAAACACAATAATAGTAATGAGGGCGCCACTGGACGCTCGACGTTTGCTCGGCGCAGTCTTAAGTAAATACTAAAAATAGGTGGATACTATACCAAATGAAAACTAAAATATAATCCTTGCACAGAAAAGTTTTAAACCTTAGGCTGACCGTATTATTACATATCAATTATCATTACCTGCCAAGCTCCATGCAGATAACGTTGGGGTCCTTGTGAAAAACGGTACAAGTCGACTTAACTCGTTACAACTTACAACACGGGTTTATACATGAACGGAGTACACTAGTCTTAACACTTTTTCACTAAGACCCCAGGGGATAGATTACACCGCTTAGATCTTGACAGTTTTATATACGGTCTAAACTAAAGGATATATCACAGACCAACATTCTGACTGACTGGAAGAGAAGGACGCAGCATAATTGTGTTAGAATGAGGGACGAATATGAGTTACTCTTTTATCAAATAGCTGCATCCCTCTCTGCCTGTCTGTCCCACTGTTGGTCAGTCAATTAACATCTTGGTCGGTGAGCGCGCAAGGGGAACGTGGTTGAGAGTGCGTAGGTCGTAGACTCGTGCCGACGCGTAGTCCTTACGCGCGCACTGATCACGCTAAGAATCACATCCCAATGTCGGTCGATTAACTTAAAAGTAGAACTTAGCACTACTTATACCAGCAGGCATATTGTTTAACGCACTCGCAATTGTTTTCATTTTGAAAATCGAAGGCTTGTCTGCATACAAAATGAAAACCATTGTTCCGTTTTAAAGCCGACTGCGATAGCAATAGCCCCTCTGATCTTTAACATACAAATATACTTAAGTAATTAACATGCAAATCAAATCGTTATCCTGTTTTTTTTTTCTAAACCATCAATAATAGGTAAACAGTAACGTGAAATAAACTTACAATAAAAGTATTCAAGTAAATTAAATTTTAAGGATTTTTTGGTAGTCCTGTTAAAAGTTTACATTGCAATGACACTATACTATAACTTGTCAGTAGCGACTTCACGTTGCTATGTTGCCAGCACGGTAAGGGTAAGGGGACTGTTGTCAACAGCATTCCCATGTCTTCTAGTGAGTGTGAAGTACAACAAAAACATAAACATGAAAACATGAACAAACATATTTTTTTTTATCTTATTCACGATTAAATTTTACATTTATACCACAGAGAAGTAACACATATGTATACTAAATTAGATCCGGCTAAACTTATAGGGTTAATCGTTGATAACTGGCCAACTTTAGTAACTGGCCACTTGCAATAATGTGTAAAGCAAAAGATATGCTGATTTTTGTTCGATTTAACTAGAATATCTAGATCCAGCGTACTGTCAAAGTATCTATACGAACGGCGGCTGTAAGATATGAAATAGGTAGCTAGTAACTAAATGAAGTTTTCTCAAGTGGACAGTTATTAATGATTAACCCTAGTTACTAAAATTGAATTTTTAAAACACGCCATACAAACAACTCGCGTAAATTGTTACTTCTAATTAGAGATGCGCTGAATAGTGGTTTCACCGCTTAGCCGAATACCGAAAACTATTCATAATTTTTTGTCTTTTAGTATAATACAGTGTTGTGTAGCCAAGAAAATATATTCGGCATCAAAACCAAATAATTCGGCCGAATACAAATAGTGAAAAAGATGCTGAGTACCGAATACGAAACGAATATTCGGCGCATCTCTACTACAAAACCAAAATGTAAATAGAGAGTCAAGTCAGGGAATTAACTTTATTTATCGATATCATAGTTAAACCTTGTCGTTACCAGATGTGCGTGCTTTCTTATTTCGGTGAGCGCCGTCGATAACTTCGTTCGTCGCTACTTGGACGAGCAAATGTGTCAAATCAGGCAACCCGTTCTCAATTGCAAAATCATGAAGGTCATACAAGTTTTCAGGACTTGCTGTCCAGGCCAGCTGCACCGTGCAATCCTCCCTCAGATTTTGAAGTAAGTAGCACTTCGCGAGAAGCAATAGCTGACGTACATCCTCGGGCAAAGTGCCCAAGTACATGTATTCCTTCAGCTGCTGAATAGTCTGCAGCGTCAGGCCTTTCAGTTCCATGCGGCCTTCTTCAGTCTCCTTCCACTTGCCTAAGAGCATGGTCTTGAACATGTCACTGTGTGCGGCAAGGCAATTTCTGTGCACCGCCACTCTGCCTTCTTCTGAGCTCAGGTAGAAATCGGTGAAATATGTGTCTTCATAAAGCTTTGTAAACGTAATTGGTTCTGTCTTGCTCACCATCATTTTGATATTTATTGCATGGCCAGCTTGACCCAGCAATACTCCCCGATATTGTGGGCATGTTAACTGTTTAGAAAATTTCAGTTCATTGCATATAACATTCAGCTTTACTGTGGATTTCAATGCAGATTCGTGACTCTGTATTAATATAAACCATTTCCGAAGATAACAATCATTATTATACCTTTCTGCCCTGACCCAAACTTCAACTGCATCGTCAATGTTGAATGGCGGACTTAACATTGTATGATTTGTAAGTTCATTATTTGCAACCCTAATGCTCAGCGTCGTGACTGATCCTCGCTTGATTTCAGTAATGTCGCTGAAAAAACACAATTATAATTTTATCCGATGCCAGTTACAAATTGTGTCAAATTCGGCCAGTTCGACTCCCGGTTAAGGTTTCAAAAATTATGTACAGACCTTATTACTATCGCAATAAGGTCTATGGGTGGGTACTTATCATAATATGTAAAGTTCAAAATACATAACGGGTCATAATATATAATGGTCATAATTATAATTATAATGGTTTTATTTCTGAATCCGTAAATATTACAGGATTTTTTAAATGCTTATCTTATAGAACCCATTAGGTTAGGTTAGGTTTGTTTTACAACAATCCTGAAAAGTTTACGGTTTTAGAAATAAAACCATTATATATTATCACCGTTATGTATTATGACCCATTATGTATTTTGAATTTTATATATTATGATACGTACCCCTATGGGTACATATTTTTGCAATTTTGTGCGGGTATTTAGTTTTAACCTTGACTGAACGTACCATTTTACAAGAAGTTATTATTTTAAGTTTTTGAAGGCGGTTTTTTTTTACATTTATTTTGTTTAATACATTTTGGTGATCATAATAAGCTGTAATGTAGTTCCACTTCTTAGTTGATATGAAACTTGAAGACTTTTCAAGCTCGCCGCAAGTAACGCCGCGGGAAAGTCATTGTCATATTTAAACAATTAATCAAATCAAATCAATTAACAAAATCCTTAACATTGTAGTAGCACTTATCAAAAAGCCAGTTTGTCAACTTATTCCTAAACATATTTCCCTGGAGCACCCGTATGTCCTCAGTGGGGTTATTATGACCTATCTGTGCCATTCATTTTACGCTGAGAGAAAAGGACAGAGTTATGTAACTGCCATAACTCCGTCCTTTACGCTGACCGTAAAATAAACCGCATAGCTATGTCATAATAACCCCCCAGGTAAGGCATTCAGAGCTCGGAATAGGTAGTGCCTATTTACCTAAACTTCGCAGGAGAACCTAACTAAGCGTGGTTACAACCGCCAAAAAACATTATTTATTTTTATTGAACGCGGGATTTTCCGGGTTTAATAAGAATACATAATCCACACTAATTCACAGTAGTGGTCAAATAATTAGTAAGATTCAATAGTTTAATGCCGAAAAATACGTATCGTGGCATATGACGCACTGTGTAGAAAAACGATCAAAAATGTAATGTGTATGTGTGTAACCAGGTAATTGAAATGAAAACTGATTATCATACTGTTTGAAACATTTATTATGTACAAATTTGTACTAAATAAACATCTTTCAATCTGTATCATCATCATCAACATCAAAAATATAATCAAATATTGAAAAACTTATGGTTATTTATTATAATTCTTTAAACAATAATGTTAACAATGATAATAGTACTGATAATGATGATATTTTTGATGTTGATGATGATGATGATGATGATGGCTGGATAGAAGCTTTCCGCCTACATCTCGATATGGCTAGGTAGCTGATACGACCAGATCGCTTTGTGACTACATCGCTTTTTGCCTAGATCGCTATACGACCAGATCACTTTACGACAGCATCTCAAAAAGTCCGAGTCGCTAAATGACCACATTGTTTTTTTCACCTTATGTCTGTCTTAGCAATATTGACGGAGCCCCGCATGGCGGGGCTCCTATTCCTGGGTTATTTGCTCTTCGGGCATTTGAAGTTACCTAACGAACCTAAACTACCTAGTAACGCAAACGAAGTAGTCATTTTACAACTCGGACTTTTAGAGATGTAGTCGCAAAGCGATCTGGTCGTATTACGATCTAGGCACAAAGCGATCTAGTCAAATCGAGATGTAGTTGGCAAAGCGATCTGGTCGTATTTGCTACCTAGTCCTAACGAGATGTGGACCTAAAGCTTCTATACCGACTAAGCACCCGCGCACACTGCGCTGTCACTATGCTTCGAAACATCGCACGATTGCTTTAAATTTTATTAGCTTTATTCAACACATTCTGCATAGGATTTCGTTGACTTATACTTATGATCTAACACAAATTGAACACGAAGTTATTGTCCCATCGTCTCATCCTTTAGTCTTTAGTCCCATTGACTCCTTCTAGTCCCATTCAATCTTGCTATTTAACATGCTCTGTCTCTATTTCTGTATTATATAGATGACATTGTATTGTAACTACTGGCCACTTTTTTTTTTCTTTTTTTTTATGGCATCGAGTAGATAAACGAGCATACAGGCCACCTGATGGTAAGTGGAAACTGTGACCCATAGACATTCGCAATCACAAGACTGCAATGCAATCCTAAGACTGCAAATGCGTCACTTTGTTGGTCAATTATTATTCGAAGTGTATTATTTGTAAGTGTATTGTACCGTTTGTGCCCAAATAAAATATCAACATTATGGCTAGAATATCGCCTAAAAAGTTTTTATTTATGTCGTTTTATTTAATTTTCTTTGAACATTATAAATAGTAACTAGGTAAGTAATTTGATATCCCAACGTTATATAAATAATCTACTCACACGATATAAACTATTCAATCTACGGGTCTAGTAATGGATAAGTGTGGATAAAGCATCCGTCACTCTCGTACTTATTTACGTGTCAGAAGGTGACGGGTGCCTTCTACACTTTCGTCGCATTTGTCACTTAAAGCTGACAATGGTGATTTCAAGCGGTTAACTCGCAGTAGTAGAAGGCGGCCATAAATCACACACGCACACACTCATAGCTTTAGATTTGCCTATAATATAGGTAGGTAGGTAGCTTCCTCTGCGAGTTTGGTTTCGTTGGTTGAATTACCGCGTGTCAAGTTACGATGCTCACTCGAAACGTCGAAACTATTCCTTTGATAAACATTAGGTACCTACCTACACACTATTTCATCTATAGTGTATACTTTTAGGCATTTAAAAAAATGTAAACAAAACAACCACGTGAACGTGATATAGTTCGTCAGCCAATAGTTGTAGACAGTGTTCTGCTTCTATTGGCTGCCGTCAAAGTCGTCGTACGTCAAAGCTCGATAAAACAATAATTGACTAGTGGAACTTTTTTAAAAGGTGGTCTGAAAAATGAACCTCTAGGTTTGTCACAAAATGTTTCTTTTTTGTTTATTATATACTGAGAAAACAAATTTCTGCTACTTAATGGCTAAATAGCCACATAGTCACAGCTAGTGCTAAACGAGAAACGGGAAAAGAAAAACATCCCCACGTTATGTGTACGGAAGGTAGGTACTTTTTTAAAAATATATTTTACCACTTTGTTGGGGTGACTTATATGTATATTCATGCTAAATTATAGCTTTCTAGAACTCTAAAAAAAGCAGAACGAGGTAACAAACAAAATGACGTCATTAAGATGACTAGTCCAAACTAAAAGCGTGGTTGTTCGTAGAATAGGTTCGTAAAAATACCAAGGTATCATCCGTACATAGGTAGTAGGTAAGAAATAGGTATTTACGTTTCTTTTTTAGCCAACTACAATTTAATAATTAAATAAACAATAAATATAGACAAACAAAAACAAATGAAAGAACTTAAAAACTTATCTACTTAAAACTCCACTAATCTAACAAACCGCTACGTACGAGCATACAAAATGATAACGTAGCCTAACCTATAAAAGTTCGATTTTAATGTTTTTTTATTTCTATTACGATAATCGACGTCTGTACGTTTTCCATTCCAATAAAATATTACTCAGATAGGTAGAAACAAATCAAGGAAGCGGTAGAAGCGAAATGTTCAGACGTAGCCTTTTTCATAATAAGTATAGTTAATAACAACATAATTCAAAAATCGTGTAAAGTAAATTTGATTTAGGGATAAGAAACGTGGCTAGGCAAGTACCTACCTACGCGATTTTAGCGTGCGCGTCGCTTTATACATAATCCTCAAGTAAAATTTCTAACCTAACCTAACGCTTCGAGCTTTAGTCTAGATTTTTCTACAAAGACGTTGTTTTGCCGTCCCCGCGTTGTTGTCATTTTTCGATTAGGAATCTTGCTTGTAAGGTAAGACAAGTGCCTGTACCTACGAATTGATTACCTATGACGACTTTAATATACTCGGAAGGCCCGCTTCAAACCAGGACACTATGGCGGCGCAACTACGTAGTCTCACTAGTCTCCGCCACCAACCAAATGTGTACAGCTTTATGGAGGGTATATCACCTTGGCCGCTTGGTTGCGCATCGTGTCATAGGTATATTTCGTTGGTGACTGCGAACGGCGACTGTTTGCGCCACCGGGGGCCTAATGACATGCTATCAAAAAAGTACAGCGTGCGACGGAGGGCTACTTATGTTTAGCAAGTAACAACGCACTCTAATTCAAAACGAATGGACGCCATAGGTGATTTAAATAATCGGCCGGTACTTACAAAGACATCGTGGATCTCCAAGTTTACTTCGCACCCTGTTCAATCACAGTTTTTTCTATTCTCTCTGGCTCTCAGCAACAGAAACAAACAAAATTATCAGCAATTACAGTTCGTCCGTCCATCTAGCGAGTCGGTGAGGGTGTGATGACTTATCGTCAGTGCTCCTGCAATACCGCGTAACTAACAAATTAAATAAGTTGCAAAGTACACCTTAACACCTAAGTCAGTAAGGTACATTTTGCAACTACATGATTTTTTACTTACGCGGTATTGCAAGAGCACCGACGTTATGACTTGACTGGTTATGTGGTGTGGGGTGTGATACTCTTATAATCTGTGGGTGTGTGAGTGAACCACAGATTATAATAACGGGGGTATGTTTAGAAGTGATTAAGGTTTGTTTCAAGCCAACAATATAAACAAACCTTTTACTCAAAATGTCTTTGATTTCCATTCTACATAATCAAATACTGCTAAATCCATGGTTATTTAATCAACTATTTCCACATCGTTATCGTAAACCATTAAAAGAATAAAATAGTGCTAGAATGTAGATATCTCATCGAATGTTTTACATTGTTGGCAATGCTATTGAAACAAACCTTAATCACTTCTAAACATACTCTTCCCTTATTATAATCTGTGGCATACTACATAGAGTAATTTTTTACTAAATGAGAATGTAGTGTTGCTAATTCTTAATTTAGAAATGTGCTGGTGGTAAGAAATGGGAAGTCAATTAAGTACTCGCCAAAAATACCAAAAAGTTAACGATTTTCTACCGCCTTGAAATAAACATAAATAATTTTTGCGATTTTTCAACGCGATGTAATTTTATCGCACTCTGCTCGATTACCGGCGCGACGCGATAAGGCGATAATATCTTAAACAACATACTACTGAGGCCCTACTTTGAAAATCTAAGTTCGAAGTTGCCTTAGCTTTATACCTGTCACTCGTAATTCGAAACTAAATCGAGAGAAAGGGATGGAGCTAACGTAACTTCATGCTTCGATTGTCAAAGTAGGGCCTCTGACGATTTAGATTGAGAGGACGTTGGCGTGCCGTTGGAAAGACAGTCACGACCAAATCGGATCGTGTGAACTGTGTTGGATCTGGGGCTCTACTTTGAAATCCGTAATTCGAACTTCGTCTTTTGCTATCCCTTTTGCTCTCGACACGTAACTAGTTCGCAAGAAAGTGACAGGGCGACCTGAAGTTCGAATTACGGATTTCAAAGTAGAGCAACTGACGAAATCATTATTAAAGCCGGATTCACAGCTTGGCGTTTGCCGCAAACTTTGCGGGACGCAACTATATGTTAGAGTGAGCATGATGTATTTTTATCTCACTCTACGTACCTATAGTGGCTTCCTGCAGTATTTGCGGTGGATATCATTTATTATTTGTGGTTTATTTAAGGGTTGGTTTAAAATTGTTTAATATTTACGGGTATATTTTAAACGGAGTCTTCGTGTTGTTATACGGTTTTAACTGCAGTGGCTAAAACGACAAGCGATTTTGTTACGCATAGTATAGACATGTGAGGTGGAAATAAACTAAAACCAGACCAAATATGCTAAAGCTTTAAAAAACACACTAAATACAGTTAGTAATGTTAAAAAAAAAGATGTTTCCTTTGGGTAAAATGAGCTACCTCAAGGACTTGAGATACTCTTTCACGGCCTATTGATTTTTTACAAGCAGAAGTGAAAGATCGTAAATTTAATTAGTGAGTTAGCGTCAGTTATCCATCCATACAAATGACAATGTCGAAAGATCGCAAAATAGTTACGTTAGCACCGTAGAGGGTACTCTTCGCACCTGTTACAAATGCCCTTCGTTAAAAACCGCTTTCGATTGAATTTCAAAAGTGTATTACTTTATAGGTGTGTCAGTGTGTGACTCTGCATTAGTGTGCGTAAGTTTGCAGTCAGTGTGCGGTTTATTAATGATATTGGCTGCAAGTTGTGTTGTACACAGAAGAAAAAGGTAGTACGCTTGACATTTGGCTACAGGGGATCTATGGTTTCCTACATCTATGGTTAGCACTATCCCTTTCACTTAATTCGAGACTAAATCGAGAGAAAGGGACGGAGCTAACGTAACTTCGAACTTTAATTTTCAAAGTAGGTCCTCAGTTGTCAAATTAAAAATTCTGCGTGTAAATTAAGTAAAGGGGAAAATGTTCTTAAGATTCGTTGAAATATACTTTTTTGTAGGCCGGGCTCGAGTAATGAAATGAAATGAAATGAAATATATAAAATTTATTTGGCACTTAAAGCACTTAAAATACCTAATACAATTTTCTTAATTAAATTAACTTATACTATATAATAATATTAATAATATTTTAATTGCATTAAGCCCAAAATGGTCTCCACTCAGCTTTTTAAGCCACGGTATATTATTTCAATATTCCGTGACGCTGGTTTTCAGTGACACCTGGAGAGGTAAATGGGCACCGTGATAACTATGCTATACTAATTAAAATTAACCAAAACCAAAAAACTACTTACAATTGCGTACAACTAACCATGCATGTGAGTGAACGTACATTATATGCGTGTGTGTGTGTGTGTGTGTGTGTGTGTGTGTGTGTGTGTGTGTACATGTGTGTACATGTGTGTCAGTACGACTGTTTATCTACTAGATACTTGGATTGATAAAATAAGTTTCTTAAGGTTGTGTTTGAATGACGCAACGGAGTACGATTTTGTTTGAAAACCTAGTGGTCATTTATTTATTTATTTATTCGGTCTATTACAATGTAACAGTTAATACAGGTCTTAATAAAACTGCTACATACTGGTTAACACCAAATGTACATAAAAGTAGGTAAGTAAGCTACATGGCGTTATCAACAAATTATACAGCGCGTTTGACACTCGGACTCGGGTGTGGGGGTTTTATGGGATGATAGTTAGGTAGGTTCGTTCAGAACATTTTCGGCCATATTTACTATTATGCTAAGTTTCACGGATTTTGAGATATTGACATTTTTATTTATTTTTAAAAAAATCATCCACAAAATATAAATGAAGCAACTATGTAACCATGCATGCATGACTCAATGTATGATTGTGGAAGAAGCGAAAAATATTCAAAGATTTTAGAAGTGGTTAGCTTTTTGGGAAACATGCGTGATTTAATGTATGTATGTAATGTAACCATAAAGTAAATCTAAATACTGGGTCAATCAATTTAAGCGATCACTCAATAGTCAATACGTTTATTTATCGATCTTGTTGGTTTTAGATGCGGCTCTTTCTATTTGGTGAGCGCCGTCGATAACTTCGTCCGTCGCTACTTGGAGCACCAAACGTGCCAAATCTGGTAAACCGTTCTCAAATGCAAAGTCTTGAAGTTCATACAAGTTTTCAGGACTTGCTGTCCAGGCCAGCTGCACCGTGCAATCCTCCCTCAGATTGTGAAGTAAGTAGCACTTCGCGAGAAGCAATAGCTGACGTACATCCTCGGGCAAAGTGCCCAAGTACATGTATTCCTTCAGCTGCTGAATAGTCTGCAGCGTCAGGCCTTTCAGTTCCATGCGGCCTTCTTCAGTCTCCTTCCACTTGCCTAAGAGCATGGTCTTGAACATGTCACTGTGTGCGGCAAGGCAATTTCTGTGCACCGCCACTCTGCCTTCTTCTGAGCTCAGGTAGAAATCGGTGAAATCTGTGTCTTCATAAAGCTTTGTAAACGTTATTGGTTCTGTTTTGCTCACAATCATTTTTATATTTAGCGTTAAGGAAGGATTAAATTCACCCATAAGTAATCCTTGTGAGTACGTCAACTGCTTAGAAAATCCCAGTTCAGCGCAATTAACATTCAGCTTCACTGAATCGTTCAACGCAGATTGGTGATTCTGCACGTTTATATATAGTGTTTTGGAATTAAATTCCCGATGTAATAGCCTAAACCAAACTATAGCTGTATCGCCAATGTTGAACCGTTGACTCAATATTTCTTTCGATGTACCTTTAGTCTGAATGCTCAGCGTCGTGACCAGGCCTCGCTTGCCTTCAGTAATCGTCCTGAAAATAATTCATTATTGAATGTGATGCAAGCGACAAATTATGTTTTGGCTCGTTTAAGTGACTCCGTTATCTTGCGCGGCAGCACGGAGCGGATGCACGGATCGGCTGCACGGAGCGGGTGCACGGAGCGGGTGCACGGAGCGGGTGCACGGAGCGGGTGCACGGAGCGGGCACCCGCTCCAAAAGTTTACATGCAAAAACCCGTCGCACGCGCGCGGCCAGTTTGCGCTGCTCGTACTATACAGGGTGGAAAGATAAGTCGGGCCCTGGAGGGAAACTACCTTATACCCTTAAGTTGGCATTTTATTAAAAGGAGACATTCCTATAGTTAAAAAAAAAACTGCGTTCAAAGATTTTCTTAAATTTTCTTGTCTCTACCGGGAATCAAACCAGCTAAAAATGTAAAAAATAAACACTCGATATGATTAATGTTAAATTTCACGATTTTTTTTACTTCTAAGACTACGTGTTTCTTAGAGACATTTAATCCCGAACAATAATCAAATCGATTAGAAGAATAAAATAGAGAGTTTCCTTTTGTACATTTTAAGCGGTTTTAGTTTTGTTTCCTTTTTTTAAATAAAGGAATGTCTCCTTTAAGTAAAATGAGCCAACTTTTTACTACTTATCTTTCCACCCTCTATTTTAATATAGACGTACGAGTAGATAGCGAAGGCACTAAGTTTTGCATAAAGGGTGTTCAGAGGATTGGGAAGCAACGTTTAAATCGCGTAACTGTCAAATATTTGCCATATTTTTTCATTCTAAAAGGAAGGGAAGTAAAACGTACAGACATAGTTTTTTATAATTTCTACGACATTTTCAAAAATTGTAAGAGTTGGACTAAGTTTAAGGGGAGAGAAAGGTTATCGCATGTTGTATGGAAATTTTCAGCCTCACAATGCTCTTAAGGCTTCGGCAGACCAAATCACCAATCAGCAGCGCGAGGCATGAGCAGGGTAGTGATTCTGTAAACAATGCCGGTCGTGCGGACTGTCGAGTGATATCCAAGCGACGAGATTAAGTAGTCCCGTCAGTGCGAACAAAACACATTGTAGCGCGTACATTTTCAATTAAGCAGCCTTATACGTTCGACCCATCGTGCTGCTAAATTGAAAATGCACGCGCTACAATGTGTTTTGTTCGCATTGACGGGACTACTTAATGTCGCCGCTTGGATATCACTCGACCGTCCGCACGACCGGCGCGGCGTTGTTTACAAAATCACTACCCAGGGGTGGTAGCCAGCGTTTCCACCAGAGCTGTGCGAGGCAGCGAGCGGTGTTTATTTTCTTTTACTAGCCCCTCTATCCTATTAGTGGATTTTTCCTCGCAACACCGCTTCGCTGCCTCGGCACAGCTCTGGTGGAAACACTGCCTCACGATCATGATTGGTAAGAATTGTGAGAATCCTTCAGAAAATCCCCTAGACAGATTTAGTGACAACGAAACCTCGAAAAAACCTCAACGACCTGGAAAAACCTCTAGGTTTTAGGGAAAACCTCTAAATCTGGCAACACTGCGATGACTTTGAACGTATAATGCTGTCTAATTGAGAATGCACAATGTGTTTTGTTCGCTCTGACGAGACTACTTAACGTCGCCGGTGCGACATTCAATCCTTTCTTCTGAGCTTTTTCTATAGTGACTAAAGACTACGTCGACGGGATATTTATATACCTATACCTACTTAACTTAATCAAGTACTACTTACGTACTAACCTGTAAAACCTATCATTTGTTGTAGTTAAATAACTAGGTATAGTCAAGGTAAAAATAGGTTCGTCACTATTGGACCTTAACGGCATTGAAATAGAGTCGAAAAGTGACGAACCTTTTTTACCCTGATTGTACCTAGTATAGGCTGGACTGCTGCGTGATAAACGTATTAAAGAAAAAAATAGGCAGATAAGATATCCGTAGTCCATAAAATCAATTATCAAATAATTATCTTGTTCAGTACGTAACACAAATACTCATGTTATGAATTGATTACTTATATATGTATCTAAGAAGCCCAACGAGCGACGAAAGGCTGCATTTTACTTCTTCAGCAACATACATACGAGCAAAATGAATTATTTAACGATGTAGTACCATAAAAGAACCCTGATGTGGCTAGATTACTGAATACATTATTTCATTTCACTGGCTTCTGCCCGTAGATTTCGATTAGTTATTTCCTCGGAAACTTTTAAATTTCCCGGAATAAAAGTTAGCTTAATGTGTAAATTACATCCAAATCCGTCCAGCCGTTGTTGCCACTTGAAGGAGTTACACACAAACTTTCTCAATTATAAAATTGGAATAGGATTGGGATTTCCTTTTATATAAAATAATCCGTCGGTACTTACAAAGACATTGTGGATTTCCGAGTTTACGTCCCACCTCCACCACCTGTTCACACTTATTTTATTTCGCTCAATTCAGCAACAATAGTCAGCAATACAGTGTTTTTTCCGTCCGTCCAGTCCAGCTAATCAGGGTAAGTAAGTGAAGACCTGAAGACGTGACCGTGAACAAACGAAATTGAAAGAATGCAGTGTTGCCAATTCACTCGAAAACCATTTTTCAACGTGTCGCAATTTTATCGCACACTGTTCGATTTCAGGCGTGATGCGACGAGGCGATATCAAATTAGTACAACATACGGATTTCCTCATTGCCATTTATACGAGCGGTCTTTGGTTATTCTTCTTAGGGAATTCGATTCGAGGACGTGACACGCATGTCTCGATACTGAGAGAGTAGATCAGATCTAGCCGCCTTTAAACGTAGCCAGTGAAACGCGCGCGAAAGCTGCGAACGGCGCGAGCCGTCAGTACGAAGCAGTTTTGCATATTCTTCGCACTTTCGCGTTTTGTTCCCCGTGTTTAGTCGGGTTTTTGTCCCGCGTCAAAGGGGGCCCGAACTTCACTATGAAATCACCGTGAATTAATGCGAATGTGCAATCATGGTTTATCACGCCGCGAAGTATCGACAAGTTCGCGCCGCGTCGTCCGTGATCCGCTACGTGTAGAGCGGGGCTTTAGAGATTGCATCGAAAATAGAAGTTTGCAGTTACGTTATCTACATTCTTTTCTCCCATTTTAGACTCGAAAGTAAAAAGGGTTCCCCATACATCTGAAGTTTCGAGTTTAGTGTTTTATTCATAGTAACACTGGTAGCACTCTCCATGACAGCCATAACAATACAATCTGTGTTACTGTTTATAAAATAGTAAGGCAGCAACCCACAAGAGAAAGGCTCGGGGGATTTAAGGTTCGCGTACTCCGCGTTTTAGGTCTGTGGTCTGTAGCAAAAAAATAAATCAGTTTGACTATTAATTACCACCAGTCAAAGGAAGGTTGAGTCGATAGTTATTTTAAATTACGAATTCCAAGTTCCTATTGTTTGGAACGCAATTTGCATCATTTGCAACCGTACAAGTGCTTGCGTAATGTATTTCCGTCGCATTTCTTTTTACTAAGTACCTACTGAAGAAGTTCAAACCTAAGCAGCGATGTCATTATCAATCAGTGTTAGTAACCTCTTTTTTTCAACGCATACATTTGTCCTCGCGACACATCTGGTTTCTATGTATTTCTATGAAATTTCCTCCGTTGAGCCGCCGACCAGCTACTGACGTCAGAGTTGCGAGCGAGTTTCTTTTCAAAATGTTTTTTTCAGATTCCGAAGACACGATAAACCAGGTGGCCCAACATCCCGCACTGTACGATGCATCTCATTAAAACTATACTTATAAACATGATAATTTTCCTTTTCTAATATAATATATAAAACATTGCGGTCACTGTTCTCGATCACGTCACACGTCTTGTTTCACGGAACACTTGGACTCCGATGTTGCCGTCTGCAGTCAGGGTCGAAATCATGTTTGCAGCAACAGGACGCAACGACGTGTCGTGGCCTGATGACGTGACGACACGTCTGCTGCAGCTGCTGCGTGGAGTCTGCTGCCAACTGACACCTTAATATCGGAGGCTGTTTTATTACATAAAAATAGATAAATAAATAGGTATCAGGGGATAATCACACTCAAATTGATTTAATCCCAAACTGAGCTTTACGCTTTTTCTGCCCTGATACAATAGGTATTAATGATAAACTTAATCATTTATCTAAATACACATTGAAATACAAAGAACCCACTGAAGAATCAGGAATGAATACATCACACAAATATTTGCCCTTATCGTGAAACAAACCCGGGACCGCTTATTTGTTTGTTTGTTTCATAGGTACAGTCAAGGAATGTAATTCCTAGTCCACTTTGGACTATGTGAAAGTGACGTAGGTAATCATTTAATCAATCAAAACGTAAGAGACTTCTTATGATTTTATTTACAGTGTCAATTTGACATAGTCCAAAGTGGACTAGGCATTAAATTCCGTGACTGTACAGTAAATTATTGTTATTTTACTGATGTTTCAAAGCTTAAAATGTCAAAATTTGAATCGTAATGCAGTACTAAAGTTGTTATTAATAAGAATAAGAAAATTTAGATGGCAAAAGGAAAGTGTGTGGATTTGACTGACACTAATTAAAAAAAAACGAAGTTTACCTTTTCCAGATTCCCTAGTGAAATTGACTTCAGTCTGAAACAGGTTTAGATGTAAAATCAGTTTTGCTTGATCTTCCCACTTCCAATAGTATCTTGAGATTTGTGTATTTTGAATTTTCAACCCCTGAATATCAAGCAGCTTTTTATAAGCCCATATAATTAATTAGTTTCAATGAGTGTAATCAGGTATCTCCTTTCAGATCTTACGAAGTAGCTGAACGCGGTCGAGCCACATCATTTATCTTTTCAATAATAACAAGCGCAGCAGAGGACGCAGAAATTTCGGTTGGTAGATTTGATGTTAATCGTACAGCTGCGATTATATTTAAGTTTAAATATGTCAAGGCTTCTAGAGTTCTTTCTACTGTGATAAGTTATAGAAAGGATAATTCACTGCTAGACTCCATAGTAAATTTGCATGTTTCATGTGAGAAGCTGAAATTTTCTAAAATGTTTTCTTGCCCTCAATTTTTTTCATGTGGGTATGAAATAGGAACCATGCAATTTTCTTTAAGTAATGTATATTTACTAAAGATAAATATAATTGTAAGTAAAACAAAAAAAAATACTTTTGCAAATCTTTATGATGATACAGCTTTGACTGACTTCTTCTTGAGTTCCCAAAAGGGCAGGGTGCCGGTGCACAAGGTGTGCCTCGCTGTGCACAGCGAGGCCTTCCAGACGATGTTCCAAAACAAGTCGAATGAAACAGAACAAGGTTTCATTGAGATTGAAAAAGTTTCTTTGGAGACTCTTCAGGACCTGAAGAATTATATATACTTGGGTACTTTACCTAAAAATCTGAAATCTGTGGGGCCACTATTGCAGCTTGCCATGCGCTATTTTATGAAAAATCTGAAAGAAGATTGCTTGATGATTCTAGCAACAACATTGAGCTGTAGAAACTTGTATGAATACCAGGAGTATGCAATGGAGAACAACATACCAGAGTTGTTGGTTATATTGGTGGAGCTCGCAACTGATGACGTAGTCAAGGATGCTCAAAAGTTTAAGAGTTCCAGTAATGGTGAGACTGATGATGAGACAGGGTACACTAGTGACCAGTATGAGTGGTAAATCTATAAAGTATGCTACGCTACAGATTAAATCAGATGTCATTGTGATTCAAAATTAAACTATGTTTTTTGAAAGCTGTTTATGATACAAAATCTTATTATAGTGCCCGGCCGTTAACAAGTCAATCCTGACAGCTGTCATCGCAGTACAATTTATAACCTATTCTTGGGTTTGAGGTTATAATTTGTACTGAAATGGCAGATGTCAGGAAAGACTTCTTATCGGCCGGGCACTATAGGTAAAGTACAAGATGTAATGACTTATAATATAAGTACCTCTTGGTAGCAGGAATAAAAATACTCAACATGTGTCTACCTGCAACCTTTAGTGATGCACTGGTTTTGTCTTTGTATACAGGTTGAAAGCCAAGACGTGACCAATAGTGTTATGATATGACTTAATTATGTATTAATGCGGGATCCTAGTAATATAGGTATGTAGGCGTTTATATGTAAAATTCAGACTTAATCACGCGATGATCAATATTAAATAATTTATTGTAAACAGTGTCCATGGTCACCCTACTTGACAGAACATCTATGCTCTATAACGATAGACTCACTGAGCGAAAAGCAAGAAAACAGAACTTGTGCTGCATCTGCTGCTATCGTGCCAAGGTATCTTGGCCTGATACGCAAGCGAGGGACAAGACTCGGGACGAGTGAAAATGACAGTTCCGCACGTATGTCAAACGACGTTTCTAGGGATACCGTACCAAAATAGTAAAAAAGGAACCCTTATGGTGAGACCTCAGTTGTAGGGTCAACCAATTTGATTCCTAGGCCACTATGGACTTTGTCAACGTGACGTTGTAAACCAAATCATAGGGAGTCTCTTACGTTTTGGTTGACAACGTCACTTTAACATAGTCCAAAGTGGCCTAGAAATCGAATTGGTTGACTGTGCATATGTCTGTCTGTCTGTCTGTATGTCACAGCAGGTTTTCTCAGCAGCTACAAATGCTTTCAACTTAAACTTTGGGATATGGTTGTAGAACATGAAATTAATTTTACAAATAATTAAAAAGGGGTCTAAACTGGGGGATTAAAAAATAAAAGTGGTTTGATTATAGCTAATGGGGTGTGGTATGAAAGGGCTTAATCTGCACATTTCTTGTGTGTACTTTTTTTTATAGGTAGTCAAAAAAATATCGTTCCATCACCCCCTCAGCCCTTATCTCCGAAGTTTATTAATCACAAAATATGAAAAAATCCTGACGTTTAGATAATCGCTTATATTTTAAGGGAAAATTTAAATAAAGTGTTCATTATTTAGTTTTTTCGAAATACTTAACCTAAAAACTTGGAAAAGCTGTATTAAAATTTAGGGGCTTAACGCATACAAAATAAAGTTCATATCAAAATTAAACTAAAAAACCTAATTAGATTCCAAAATAAGTCAAAAAAGTGTTGCCATTAAAACTACATATTATATTAGGTGGATCGGTAAATTTTCACTTCTGTAAATGTTATAGGTAGCTGTTTATTTTATTTATAATATTAAAGGCAACATTTAATTTTCCTTCTTAAATAAACAATCTTATTTAAGAGCCCTTTCACACTAGCGTTTTTGCCGGCGGTTTCTCGGCGGAGCGGACACGCGACCGGAACCCGGCGTGATTATTATAAGAACTGCAACACGCAGCGTGCACGATGCGATTTTTAACCGCCGCGGTACGGCGGCGTGCACACCGCGTGTTGCAGTTCTTATTATAATCACGCCGCGTTCCGGTCGCGTGCCTGCAGCGTTCCGGTCGCGTGTTCGCTCCGCCGAGAAACCGCCGGCAAAAACGCTAGTGTGAAAGGGCTCTTAATACTCGTCGCAAAAAAAGACATTAATTAAATTGTTTTATAGGAGAAAAGTTTAAATAACAATGGCAATAACTCAGGGTTTAATAACATTTGGTAAGTACTAATTATTGTTCTCATTATGTGCGATTACATTTTTAGGGAAAAAAATCAATCATGTTTTTACGTACGCCTTCAAAACTTGACCGAAATCTTCAAAAAATCTACAAGTCTTCAAAAAATTATCAGTTGATCATGTGTGGTAACCTTTATGGTGGACATGGTGGTTCTGTGGCGGCCATAACATCTAGGTAGGTATTGTCTTGTCATGGCACTTCATTCGACCACAGATTATAGGATATGTCTAAAGACAGATAGGAATCAACCATAGAACTGACAGTTCATTAGTGGTAGTTCAGGTACCTACGCAACAGACTACGGAACCGGAATCTTAAAAATCTATTTTATATGATAAAATAAATAAAATAAATATCAGGGGACAATGTCACACCAATCGACCTAGTCCCAAACTAAGCTCAAGGCTTGTATTATGGGTACTAGACAACGATATAAATACTTATATAGAGAAATATATAAATTAAATGTATAGAAAACATCCATGACTCAGGAACAAATATTTGCGCTCATCACACTAATATCTGCCCTTACCGGGATTTGAACCCAGGACCGCTAGCTTCGCAGGCAGGGTCACTACCAACTAGGCCAACGATGATCGTGAAGTTGACCGCCCCAAAACGTTTGCCCGCAAATGGCATGTCTATATCGTTAGTTCATCGTTAGTTCACGTTTGTTCACTATATAAAATCGTAAGGACCCGACTCCAACATGTATTTTTTTTAAAAACAAAATGGAGGGGGCCAGCTTCACGTTAACCACCCCAATCCACTTTTATGGTTTCTGAGGATTGATATCGGTAGATATTCGTTAGTTCACGATCATTAACACAAAAATATCGTTAGGACCCGATTATAAATAGGTTTTTTTTTTATTTAACTGGGGAGGCTAACTTCACGCTTACCACCCCAAGTAAGAAAAACTAAAAATAACTATCTGGAAGCGTTAAGCATCGTTAGTTCATCTAACTTCAGGCATTTAAACCGTTAGGATCTCAATGGTTTCGCCAGAAAAAAATAAAATCGAAAATTGCAAATTGGCTGTTTGGATATTCGGGAAAAATGATAAAAGAAGTAAAATAATCGGATCCTTACGATTCCACTGCCTGAACTAACGTCTAGAGACGTGGCTGAATCGATTGAGGTGGGTGTCTTGCGGGCAAACGACCATAATCGATAGAAATCTTGAATTTAATTTTGTATGAAAATCGCAGCGGGGCGGCTAGCTTCACGCATACCGCCTGAGCCAGCCCAGCCGCAAATTACATAAACTAGCTATGAAGGCACGTTAAACGTCGACCATCATCGTTTGTTCAGACATTTAAACCGTTAGGATCTCAATGGTTTTGCCAGAAAAAAATAAAATCGAAAATTGCAAAGTGGCTGTTTGGATATTCGGGAAATATGATAAAAGAAGTAAAATAATCGGATCCTAACGATTCCACTGCCTGAACTAACGTCTAGAGACATGGCTTAACCGATTGAGGTGGGTGTCTTGCGGGCAAACGACCATAATCGATAGAAATCTTGAATTTAATTTTGTGTGAAAATCGCAGCGGGGCGGCTAGCTTCACGCATACCGCCTGAGTCAGCCTAGGCGGAAATTACATAAACTAGCTATGAAGGCACGTTAAACGTCGACCATCATCGTTTGTTCAGGCATTAATACCGTTAGGATCTCAATAGATTCTCAAAAAAAAAAAATTGAATATTGCAAGATGGCTGTTTGGGTGTTCACGACAGACTTTGTACGGAGTTAAATAATCGGATCCTAACGATTCCACTGCCTGAACTAACGTCTAGAGACGTGGCTTAACCGATTGAGGTGGGTGTCTTGCGGGCAAACGGCCATAATAGATAGAAATCTTGAATTGAAAAATCTTGAAAAACGTTTGCCCGCAAATGGCATGTCTATATCGTTAGTTCATCGTTAGTTCACGTTTGTTCACTATATAAAATCGTAAGGACCCGACTCCAACATATTTTTTTTTTTAAAAACAAAATGGAGGGGGCCAGCTTCACGTTAACCACCCCAATCCACTTTTATGGTTTCTGAGGATTGATATCGGTAGATATTCGTTAGTTCACGATCATCAACACAAAAATATCGTTAGGACCCGATTATAAATAGGTTTTTTTTTTATTTAACTGGGGAGGCTAACTTCACGCTTACCACCCCAAGTAAGAAAAACTAAAAATAACTATCTGGAAGCGTAAAGCATCGTTAGTTCATCTAACTTCAGGCATTTAAACCGTAAGGATCTCAATGGTTTCGCCAGAAAAAAATAAAATCGATAATTGCAAAGTGGCTGTTTGGATATTCGGAAAAAATGATAAAAGAAGTAAAATAATCGGATCGGAGAGGGACAGATGACAAACGGCGGGGAGCGCTTTGTTTTGTAAAGTTTTTTTTCTTGAATTCAAACAGCACTTCCGTACATTTTGTACTGAGTAACTTTCACCGGCTAGGGTCACGTACGGTAAGTCAGGACCAACGAGTCATTCTCAGATCATACATGCTTGACTACTCCGCACTACCATGAAGCATTAAAATCAGCATTTAGAATAGTTACTTAAAATCATGCGATTGCTAACTACTTACACGTATTACACAACACTAATTTTTAACTAACTAAGTTAAAAATATATATTAAGAACAGAGACTGAAACGTAAATTAATAAATACTACTTAGGTACCTTACCTTTTTACGCTTACCGTTTACTTACTCCATCATCATCGTCATTTTCGCCAAAGGACCGGCCTCCCCCAAGGTTTCAAAAGGACCACTTGCATTCATCAGTTGACTTAAAAATAACTGCGGAATGACAGCTAAGTGGCAGTTAGTGGTCAGGGCTCCTTCGCAGAACAGATGGTCGAGGGGTCGAAGAGTTCAGGAGTGGCATCCTCATACCGGTAGACGCAGCGTGGCTAAGGTTGCCTTAAACCTGTTACTTACGTTTTTAAAGCGTTTTACCCACTCGTATACATACATATCTATATTTAGACGAGGTATCTTTCCCGAAGCGAGTACTTAACTAATCAGACCTCACAGTCAGATTTTTCTCCACCATCAGGCTGCAACAGTCGCTCCCCCTCTGGTTCTTTGAATTATGCATTAATAAACAAACATGTACAGGATTTCAAGGCTATGATTACTGGTTCACGTCGTGCTCACGCCACGTGGTGGTGCTGCAGTGCCTTGAAACAATTAAACGTTGTCCATGATACAAAATAATTTGTACCTAATGAAACTGATTCGAAGGTAAAATTTCATCAACTTTTTGTTTTTATACGTTTGTATAATTCTGAACTAATTCTACCTACTTGTACCTACTATACCTACTTTGACTTTACTGTACTATCTAATCAACTCGGGCAATAATAAATATTTTCATGACTTACTTGATAGATCCTCTTGGTTTCGCAATTACAGAAATATTGTTAAATCCACGTTACCATCAACGCTCCGCTCTACACGCAGAGCTGTAAAAAATATTCATTTAACACGACGGGTTTATCATGTGTAATTTAGCAGTTCCTATGGCCACCCTGGGTCGCCATCATCAGATCAGTTCGATGGCACTATATTATTCTATTGTCATCAGAACTAAAGGCGTATGCCAATTTTCAGCTTCATCGGAAACCGGGAAGTGGGTCAAATTTAACTTGCGAGATTTTACCCTTACATACATATGTACAGTACAGTACATACATACATACATACATACATACATACATACATACATACATACATACATACATACATACATACATACATACATACATACCGACACAACCACGCGTTGACACGCGTTCATGTGAACTTATCCTAAATCAAATCCTAAGAGGGGTCCTCATACAAGAAACAAGGAAAAAAAAATGCATTTTTGAAATGGCTTCTTATTTTGATGCAATTTTAAGCTTAAGCCAGCCTTTTAAGATTAGGAAACTGACACTGTGGGAAGAATGTTATTTTGAGAAGCTGACATTTTAGGAAACTGACATTTTCTGAAGTAGACATGATAGGAAACGGTCAATGTGGGAAGAAGGTCACTTTAGGACACTTTAATAAGGCCACCAACATTTGAACCCCTGTAACTCAACCATTTTTGAATTTAGAAAAAAGTTTTGAACACCCAAACAGCCATCTTGCAATATTCAATTTTATTTTTTTCTGGCAAAACCATTGAGATCCTAACGGTTTAAATGCCTGAACAAACGATGATGGTCGACGTTTAACGTGCCTTCATAGCTAGTTTATGTAATTTGCTTCTGGGCTGGCTCAGGCGGTATGCGTGAAGCTAGCCGCCCCGCTGCGATTTTCATACAAAATTAAATTCAAGATTTCTATCTATTATGGCCGTTTGCCCGCAAGACACCCACCTCAATCGGTTAAGCCACGTCTCTAGACGTTAGTTCAGGCAGTGGAATCGTTAGGATCCGATTATTTTACTTCTTTTATCATTTTTTCCGAATATCCAAACAGCCACTTTGCAATTTTCGATTTTATTTTTTTCTGGCGAAACCATTGAGATCCTTACGGTTTAAATGCCTGAAGTTAGATGAACTAACGATGCTTTACGCTTCCAGATAGTTATTTTTAGTTTTTCTTACTTGGGGTGGTAAGCGTGAAGTTAGCCTCCCCAGTTAAATAAAAAAAAAACCTATTTATAATCGGGTCCTAACGATATTTTTGTGTTGATGATCGTGAACTAACGAATATCTACCGATATCAATCCTCAGAAACCATAAAAGTGGATTGGGGTGGTTAACGTGAAGCTGGCCCCCTCCATTTTGTTTTTAAAAAAAAAAATATGTTGGAGTCGGGTCCTTACGATTTTATATAGTGAACAAACGTGAACTAACGATGAACTAACGATATAGACATGCCATTTGCGGGCAAACGTTTTTCAAGATTTTTCAATTCAAGATTTCTATCTATTATGGCCGTTTGCCCGCAAGACACCCACCTCAATCGGTTAAGCCACGTCTCTAGACGTTAGTTCAGGCAGTGGAATCGTTAGGATCCGATTATTTAACTCCGTACAAAGTCTGTCGTGAACACCCAAACAGCCATCTTGCAATATTCAATTTTTTTTTTTTGAGAATCTATTGAGATCCTAACGGTATTAATGCCTGAACAAACGATGTTGGTCGACGTTTAACGTGCCTTCATAGCTAGTTAATGTAATTTCCGCCTAGGCTGACTCAGGCGGTATGCGTGAAGCTAGCCGCCCCGCTGCGATTTTCACACAAAATTAAATTCAAGATTTCTATCGATTATGGTCGTTTGCCCGCAAGACACCCACCTCAATCGGTTAAGCCATGTCTCTAGACGTTAGTTCAGGCAGTGGAATCGTTAGGATCCGATTATTTTACTTCTTTTATCATATTTCCCGAATATCCAAACAGCCACTTTGCAATTTTCGATTTTATTTTTTTCTGGCAAAACCATTGAGATCCTAACGGTTTAAATGCCTGAACAAACGATGATGGTCGACGTTTAACGTGCCTTCATAGCTAGTTTATGTAATTTGTTCTGGGCTGGCTCAGGCGGTATGCGTGAAGCTAGCCGCCCCGCTGCGATTTTCATACAAAATTAAATTCAAGATTTCTATCTATTATGGCCGTTTGCCCGCAAGACACCCACCTCAATCGGTTAAGCCACGTCTCTAGACGTTAGTTCAGGCAGTGGAATCGTTAGGATCCGATTATTTTACTTCTTTTATCATTTTTTCCGAATATCCAAACAGCCACTTTGCAATTTTCGATTTTATTTTTTTCTGGCGAAACCATTGAGATCCTTACGGTTTAAATGCCTGAAGTTAGATGAACTAACGATGCTTTACGCTTCCAGATAGTTATTTTTAGTTTTTCTTACTTGGGGTGGTAAGCGTGAAGTTAGCCTCCCCAGTTAAATAAAAAAAAAACCTATTTATAATCGGGTCCTAACGATATTTTTGTGTTAATGATCGTGAACTAACGAATATCTACCGATATCAATCCTCAGAAACCATAAAAGTGGATTGGGGTGGTTAACGTGAAGCTGGCCCCCTCCATTTTGTTTTTAAAAAAAAAAATATGTTGGAGTCGGGTCCTTACGATTTTATATAGTGAACAAACGTGAACTAACGATGAACTAACGATATAGACATGCCATTTGCGGGCAAACGTTTTTCAAGATTTTTCAATTCAAGATTTCTATCTATTATGGCCGTTTGCCCGCAAGACACCCACCTCAATCGGTTAAGCCACGTCTCTAGACGTTAGTTCAGGCAGTGGAATCGTTAGGATCCGATTATTTAACTCCGTACAAAGTCTGTCGTGAACACCCAAACAGCCATCTTGCAATATTCAATTTTTTTTTTTTGAGAATCTATTGAGATCCTAACGGTATTAATGCCTGAACAAACGATGATGGTCGACGTTTAACGTGCCTTCATAGCTAGTTAATGTAATTTCCGCCTAGGCTGACTCAGGCGGTATGCGTGAAGCTAGCCGCCCCGCTGCGATTTTCACACAAAATTAAATTCAAGATTTCTATCGATTATGGTCGTTTGCCCGCAAGACACCCACCTCAATCGGTTAAGCCATGTCTCTAGACGTTAGTTCAGGCAGTGGAATCGTTAGGATCCGATTATTTTACTTCTTTTATCATATTTCCCGAATATCCAAACAGCCACTTTGCAATTTTCGATTTTATTTTTTTCTGGCAAAACCATTGAGATCCTAACGGTTTAAATGCCTGAACAAACGATGATGGTCGACGTTTAACGTGCCTTCATAGCTAGTTTATGTAATTTGTTCTGGGCTGGCTCAGGCGGTATGCGTGAAGCTAGCCGCCCCGCTGCGATTTTCATACAAAATTAAATTCAAGATTTCTATCTATTATGGCCGTTTGCCCGCAAGACACCCACCTCAATCGGTTAAGCCACGTCTCTAGACGTTAAGGCAGTGGAATCGTTAGGATCCGATTATTTTACTTCTTTTATCATTTTTTCCGAATATCCAAACAGCCACTTTGCAATTATCGATTTTATTTTTTTCTGGCGAAACCATTGAGATCCTTACGGTTTAAATGCCTGAAGTTAGATGAACTAACGATGCTTTACGCTTCCAGATAGTTATTTTTAGTTTTTCTTACTTGGGGTGGTAAGCGTGAAGTTAGCCTCCCCAGTTAAATAAAAAAAAAACCTATTTATAATCGGGTCCTAACGATATTTTTGTGTTGATGATCGTGAACTAACGAATATCTACCGATATCAATCCTCAGAAACCATAAAAGTGGATTGGGGTGGTTAACGTGAAGCTGGCCCCCTCCATTTTGTTTTTAAAAAAAAAAATATGTTGGAGTCGGGTCCTTACGATTTTATATAGTGAACAAACGTGAACTAACGATGAACTAACGATATAGACATGCCATTTGCGGGCAAACGTTTTTCAAGATTTTTCAATT
Source organism: Acleris laterana (assembly GCA_963966035.1). Lineage (NCBI taxonomy): Eukaryota > Metazoa > Arthropoda > Insecta > Lepidoptera > Tortricidae > Acleris > Acleris laterana. The sequence goes on along the minus strand of OZ014457.1, from coordinate 14,745,107 downwards.
CAAGATTTCTATCTATTATGGCCGTTTGCCCGCAAGACACCCACCTCAATCGGTTAAGCCACGTCTCTAGACGTTAGTTCAGGCAGTGGAATCGTTAGGATCCGATTATTTAACTCCGTACAAAGTCTGTCGTGAACACCCAAACAGCCATCTTGCAATATTCAATTTTATTTTTTTCTGGCAAAACCATTGAGATCCTAACGGTTTAAATGCCTGAACAAACGATGATGGTCGACGTTTAACGTGCCTTCATAGCTAGTTTATGTAATTTGCTTCTGGGCTGGCTCAGGCGGTATGCGTGAAGCTAGCCGCCCCGCTGCGATTTTCATACAAAATTAAATTCAAGATTTCTATCTATTATGGCCGTTTGCCCGCAAGACACCCACCTCAATCGGTTAAGCCACGTCTCTAGACGTTAGTTCAGGCAGTGGAATCGTTAGGATCCGATTATTTTACTTCTTTTATCATTTTTTCCGAATATCCAAACAGCCACTTTGCAATTTTCGATTTTATTTTTTTCTGGCGAAACCATTGAGATCCTTACGGTTTAAATGCCTGAAGTTAGATGAACTAACGATGCTTTACGCTTCCAGATAGTTATTTTTAGTTTTTCTTACTTGGGGTGGTAAGCGTGAAGTTAGCCTCCCCAGTTAAATAAAAAAAAAACCTATTTATAATCGGGTCCTAACGATATTTTTGTGTTGATGATCGTGAACTAACGAATATCTACCGATATCAATCCTCAGAAACCATAAAAGTGGATTGGGGTGGTTAACGTGAAGCTGGCCCCCTCCATTTTGTTTTTAAAAAAAAAAATATGTTGGAGTCGGGTCCTTACGATTTTATATAGTGAACAAACGTGAACTAACGATGAACTAACGATATAGACATGCCATTTGCGGGCAAACGTTTTTCAAGATTTTTCAATTCAAGATTTCTATCTATTATGGCCGTTTGCCCGCAAGACACCCACCTCAATCGGTTAAGCCACGTCTCTAGACGTTAGTTCAGGCAGTGGAATCGTTAGGATCCGATTATTTAACTCCGTACAAAGTCTGTCGTGAACACCCAAACAGCCATCTTGCAATATTCAATTTTTTTTTTTTGAGAATCTATTGAGATCCTAACGGTATTAATGCCTGAACAAACGATGATGGTCGACGTTTAACGTGCCTTCATAGCTAGTTAATGTAATTTCCGCCTAGGCTGACTCAGGCGGTATGCGTGAAGCTAGCCGCCCCGCTGCGATTTTCACACAAAATTAAATTCAAGATTTCTATCGATTATGGTCGTTTGCCCGCAAGACACCCACCTCAATCGGTTAAGCCATGTCTCTAGACGTTAGTTCAGGCAGTGGAATCGTTAGGATCCGATTATTTTACTTCTTTTATCATATTTCCCGAATATCCAAACAGCCACTTTGCAATTTTCGATTTTATTTTTTTCTGGCAAAACCATTGAGATCCTAACGGTTTAAATGCCTGAACAAACGATGATGGTCGACGTTTAACGTGCCTTCATAGCTAGTTTATGTAATTTGTTCTGGGCTGGCTCAGGCGGTATGCGTGAAGCTAGCCGCCCCGCTGCGATTTTCATACAAAATTAAATTCAAGATTTCTATCTATTATGGCCGTTTGCCCGCAAGACACCCACCTCAATCGGTTAAGCCACGTCTCTAGACGTTAAGGCAGTGGAATCGTTAGGATCCGATTATTTTACTTCTTTTATCATTTTTTCCGAATATCCAAACAGCCACTTTGCAATTATCGATTTTATTTTTTTCTGGCGAAACCATTGAGATCCTTACGGTTTAAATGCCTGAAGTTAGATGAACTAACGATGCTTTACGCTTCCAGATAGTTATTTTTAGTTTTTCTTACTTGGGGTGGTAAGCGTGAAGTTAGCCTCCCCAGTTAAATAAAAAAAAAACCTATTTATAATCGGGTCCTAACGATATTTTTGTGTTGATGATCGTGAACTAACGAATATCTACCGATATCAATCCTCAGAAACCATAAAAGTGGATTGGGGTGGTTAACGTGAAGCTGGCCCCCTCCATTTTGTTTTTAAAAAAAAAAATATGTTGGAGTCGGGTCCTTACGATTTTATATAGTGAACAAACGTGAACTAACGATGAACTAACGATATAGACATGCCATTTGCGGGCAAACGTTTTTCAAGATTTTTCAATTCAAGATTTCTATCTATTATGGCCGTTTGCCCGCAAGACACCCACCTCAATCGGTTAAGCCACGTCTCTAGACGTTAGTTCAGGCAGTGGAATCGTTAGGATCCGATTATTTAACTCCGTACAAAGTCTGTCGTGAACACCCAAACAGCCATCTTGCAATATTCAATTATTTTTTTTTGAGAATCTATTGAGATCCTAACGGTATTAATGCCTGAACAAACGATGATGGTCGACGTTTAACGTGCCTTCATAGCTAGTTTATGTAATTTCCGCCTAGGCTGACTCAGGCGGTATGCGTGAAGCTAGCCGCCCCGCTGCGATTTTCACACAAAATTAAATTCAAGATTTCTATCGATTATGGTCGTTTGCCCGCAAGACACCCACCTCAATCGGTTAAGCCATGTCTCTAGACGTTAGTTCAGGCAGTGGAATCGTTAGGATCCGATTATTTTACTTCTTTTATCATATTTCCCGAATATCCAAACAGCCACTTTGCAATTTTCGATTTTATTTTTTTCTGGCAAAACCATTGAGATCCTAACGGTTTAAATGTCTGAACAAACGATGATGGTCGACGTTTAACGTGCCTTCATAGCTAGTTTATGTAATTTGCGGCTGGGCTGGCTCAGGCGGTATGCGTGAAGCTAGCCGCCCCGCTGCGATTTTCATACAAAATTAAATTCAAGATTTCTATCGATTATGGTCGTTTGCCCGCAAGACACCCACCTCAATCGATTCAGCCACGTCTCTAGACGTTAGTTCAGGCAGTGGAATCGTAAGGATCCGATTATTTTACTTCTTTTATCATTTTTCCCGAATATCCAAACAGCCAATTTGCAATTTTCGATTTTATTTTTTTCTGGCGAAACCATTGAGATCCTAACGGTTTAAATGCCTGAAGTTAGATGAACTAACGATGCTTAACGCTTCCAGATAGTTATTTTTAGTTTTTCTTACTTGGGGTGGTAAGCGTGAAGTTAGCCTCCCCAGTTAAATAAAAAAAAAACCTATTTATAATCGGGTCCTAACGATATTTTTGTGTTAATGATCGTGAACTAACGAATATCTACCGATATCAATCCTCAGAAACCATAAAAGTGGATTGGGGTGGTTAACGTGAAGCTGGCCCCCTCCATTTTGTTTTTAAAAAAAATACATGTTGGAGTCGGGTCCTTACGATTTTATATAGTGAACAAACGTGAACTAACGATGAACTAACGATATAGACATGCCATTTGCGGGCAAACGTTTTGGGGCGGTCAACTTCACGATCATCGTTGGCCTAGTTGGTAGTGACCCTGCCTGCGAAGCTAGCGGTCCTGGGTTCAAATCCCGGTAAGGGCAGATATTAGTGTGATGAGCGCAAATATTTGTTCCTGAGTCATGGATGTTTTCTATACATTTAATTTATATATTTCTCTATATAAGTATTTATATCGTTGTCTAGTACCCATAATACAAGCCTTGAGCTTAGTTTGGGACTAGGTCGATTGGTGTGACATTGTCCCCTGATATTTATTTTATTTATTTTATCATATAAAATAGATTTTTAAGATTCCGGTTCCGTAGTCTGTTGCGTAGGTACCTGAACTACCACTAATGAACTGTCAGTTCTATGGTTGATTCCTATCTGTCTTTAGACATATCCTATAATCTGTGGTCGAATGAAGTGCCATGACAAGACAATACCTACCTAGATGTTATGGCCGCCACAGAACCACCATGTCCACCATAAAGGTTACCACACATGATCAACTGATAATTTTTTGAAGACTTGTAGATTTTTTGAAGATTTCGGTCAAGTTTTGAAGGCGTACGTAAAAACATGATTGATTTTTTTCCCTAAAAATGTAATCGCACATAATGAGAACAATAATTAGTACTTACCAAATGTTATTAAACCCTGAGTTATTGCCATTGTTATTTAAACTTTTCTCCTATAAAACAATTTAATTAATGTCTTTTTTTGCGACGAGTATTAAGAGCCCTTTCACACTAGCGTTTTTGCCGGCGGTTTCTCGGCGGAGCGAACACGCGACCGGAACGCTGCAGGCACGCGACCGGAACGCGGCGTGATTATAATAAGAACTGCAACACGCGGTGTGCACGCCGCCGTACCGCGGCGGTTAAAAATCGCATCGTGCACGCTGCGTGTTGCAGTTCTTATAATAATCACGCCGGGTTCCGGTCGCGTGTCCGCTCCGCCGAGAAACCGCCGGCAAAAACGCTAGTGTGAAAGGGCTCTTAAATAAGATTGTTTATTTAAGAAGGAAAATTAAATGTTGCCTTTAATATTATAAATAAAATAAACAGCTACCTATAACATTTACAGAAGTGAAAATTTACCGATCCACCTAATATAATATGTAGTTTTAATGGCAACACTTTTTTGACTTATTTTGGAATCTAATTAGGTTTTTTAGTTTAATTTTGATATGAACTTTATTTTGTATGCGTTAAGCCCCTAAATTTTAATACAGCTTTTCCAAGTTTTTAGGTTAAGTATTTCGAAAAAACTAAATAATGAACACTTTATTTAAATTTTCCCTTAAAATATAAGCGATTATCTAAACGTCAGGATTTTTTCATATTTTGTGATTAATAAACTTCGGAGATAAGGGCTGAGGGGGTGATGGAACGATATTTTTTTGACTACCTATAAAAAAAAGTACACACAAGAAATGTGCAGATTAAGCCCTTTCATACCACACCCCATTAGCTATAATCAAACCACTTTTATTTTTTAATCCCCCAGTTTAGACCCCTTTTTAATTATTTGTAAAATTAATTTCATGTTCTACAACCATATCCCAAAGTTTAAGTTGAAAGCATTTGTAGCTGCTGAGAAAACCTGCTGTGACATACAGACAGACAGACAGACATATGCACAGTCAACCAATTCGATTTCTAGGCCACTTTGGACTATGTTAAAGTGACGTTGTCAACCAAAACGTAAGAGACTCCCTATGATTTGGTTTACAACGTCACGTTGACAAAGTCCATAGTGGCCTAGGAATCAAATTGGTTGACCCTACAACTGAGATCTCACCATAAGGGTTCCTTTTTTACTATTTTGGTACGGTATCCCTAGAAACGTCGTTTGACATACGTGCGGAACTGTCATTTTCACTCGTCCCGAGTCTTGTCCCTCGCTTGCGTATCAGGCCAAGATACCTTGGCACGATAGCAGCAGATGCAGCACAAGTTCTGTTTTCTTGCTTTTCGCTCAGTGAGTCTATCGTTATAGAGCATAGATGTAGGAAAACATAGATCCTGTGAAGCCAAATGTCAAGCGTACCACCTTTTTCTTCTGTGTACAACACAGCTTCTAGCCAATATTATTGAAAAACCCATAGATAGGATAACATAGATCGCGTGTAGCCAAATGTGAAGCGTACCACCTTTTTCGTCAAAGCTTTTATGATAATGCCACCGTAGTCATTGATGCATTCTCTCTAGGCGTGTGACAACCCTAGCACTACACGTGCCGCGTGCGAATGAATGCAACTTATATAATAAGTGATTTATTTTTAAAAAACGGCTTACTGTTGAGTTTCTTGCGGCGCTTCTTCTCAACAGTGGTCTCTTTGGAAGCACTGGTAGACTCAGACTTGTAAAAGTGCCTACAGGGCCTACTTACAGAATAAATGATTTGAATTTGAATTTATCGCACCTTCAGAACAATAGTGACCTAATTGAGTAATTTTAAATTTCGATTTGGGTCTCTATAGTAATAAATTTATGACTTGAAATTTGAAAGCTGACATTTTGACTTAGGTCACTGTTGTTCTGAAGGTGCGAATGTATTTGATAACGCTAAGCTCGCGGTAATTTTAGAATATAAGGACGTGGTAGATTCCCTAAAAGTCAAATTACAGAAGTTCTGGCTTGACTCTATTTCCTAAATATCAACTATCCTCTAGGTACATAACATGTAGTTTATGTATGTATATTTCAGTATTAATATATATTTCTGCATCTAATTTATGTAGGTATTTGAATGTATTTTATTTTATTTATATAGGAAATATGTTCTTCTAAATAAATTTGTACACTTGCTTACTAGATGCACAACTTTTCACTCTTCTCAACCTCTCAAGGGTTAGCTGGAAGAGATCCCTTAAAGGGATAAGTTCGCCTTTGTCAATTGTTTTTACATTGTATTCTGATTTTTCTTTTGTACAATAAAGTGTTTAAATACAGATTTCCGTGTTAGGGAAGTCTCCGAAGCTTGACGAACGAGAAAAGTTTCACCGTCCCGCGAAGCAATAACCAATACGGCTATAGTCTGGGTAGTGATTCTCTGAACAACGACGGTCGGACGGACGGACGAGTGAAAGTCCAAGCGGCGAGTTTAAGTAGTCCCGTCAGTGCGAACAAAACATATTTTAGCGCAAGCATTTTCAATTTAGCAGCATGGTTTCTGCCTGCATGGCTGCTAAGGCTGCTTAATTAAAAATGCACGCGCTAAAATGTGTTTTTGTCGCTCTGACGGGACTACCTAAACTCGCCGCTGCGATTTCGCACGTTCGTGGGCCCGTCCGTTGTTTTTGGAAGAATAACACCCCTTACCTACTAACCTTTACCTGGTAACTACTTAACTTTTGTGCTAAATGATTTCCCTAGACTTAAAGTTAGCTAAAAGTATTATTAAGAGGGCTATAGTTGGAAAGATAAAGATATTTGTGCAATACCAAAGTCACGTTAAGGCCCGTATTAATAAACTCATCTAGGCTGAGATGCGCGTAACAAGATACGTCAAAGTAAACGTCAAACCATAGAACACTGACATTTTTGACGCATCTCGAGACGAGCATTAGAGTTGAGATTAGTTTATTACAACAGGCCTAAGTAAAGTTACTGTTCTTAAATTCTAACTTTTATTTGTATAATCTTAGCTAATACAATCTTAAATAGATTATAGCTAACACTGTTTTAGTTTTTAAGTCTTTTGGAAATCGTTTTTTTTTACGATAGTATGAGAGGCATAGATTAGGCACGTCTATCATGCCTAAACTTCGTTTTTGCAAGGAAGAGCAACGTATGTACTTTAACCCTTAATCAAACGGGACCATTTTTAAAAGATAAAGGAATAGAAACTTTAATAAGACACAAACAAAAGACAGAAAAAATAAATGAAAACTATTTATAAAATTAAGTGGGAAATAGTTTCCCAATATTTGATTAAGGGTTAAGTGTACTAAGTATTACTTACTCTGTGGTTAAATAATTAATCACCTCTTTTTAAATTACCTTATTCGGCTGTCACAGGAATCATCCTAAAATTCCTAGATGAATCAGATTATAGCCTAGCTTACTAGCTTCTGCCTGCGACTCCGTCCGCGTGGAACTCGTTGATATCGTAGCTCCATACAAATTTTCACCCTCTATTTCACCCCCTTAGGGGATGAATTTCGGGAAAAAAACTATCCTACGCTCTTTCCCAGAATACAAACTATCTTTGCACCAAATTTCACCTAAATCGGTTCAGCGGTTTAAGCGTGAAGAGGACAGACAGACACACTTTCGCATTTAAAATATTAGTATGATATACTATAATTATGGATGGATATGGATTATTATATATATAGTATACAGTACATACATACATGCATAAACTCACGCCTTTATTCCCAGAGTGGGATAGGCAGAGCTACAGAATTTCCAACAACTACAAAAACTTTTTGGTAATTCTGCAACCACATTTTGCACACATAGGCGAAGATGTTTACCAGTGTATATAAGTGACAGGTTGCAAGCCCATCGCCTAACAGTACTACACGCCTTTATTACCTTAGTCGGCTTTTACGACATCCACGATCATAGTATACACACAGTCTATAAACCAATACAGTCGTTCGACGAAGCCGTCTAGACAGGGCAATCGTGCGGGGTGTGAGGGGCGAGGGGCGGGTAGGGCGAGCCCGAGCTGCATACGTCGCCATTGTTAGTAGCTCGGGACATATCTTTCAGGGCTACTGCGTGTCGTGTGTTGTATTTTGATGTGTTTAGAATAAAAAATGGTGCATACGACATGTGCTGTGCGAGAATGCAATTCATCATCTCGCACAAATAAAGATCTGCGATATTATCAATTTCCACACTCATTATTTTATAGTGCTTAATTTACAACATTTTTGTCATGTCATGCCAACGTAAACAAAATGGCGGATGTAAAAGCGTGACACCTGCCAGAAAAATTTAAACTTTTCTCAAACAAAAAAATTACATCCATTTTCAAATTTAAAATGGCGGACATAACTTTTACAAATAATAATGGGGGTGCTGATTACGAAAAAGACATCCATGTTGAAATCAAAGATGGCGGACGTTATTTTTTCTTAAAAATCGATATGGGTGTCATCTTCGAGGTTCCTCGGGGTGCCGATTACGAAAATGACATTATTTTTGGAATCCAAGATGGCGGACGTTTTTTTTTTAAATATAATGATATGGGTGTCATTTTCGAGGTTCCTCGGGGTGCTGATTACGAAAATGACATCCATAATGAAATCCAAGATGGTGAACATAATTTCTTTAAACAAAATTGTATGGGTGTTTGAATCTAAAATCATACCTAAGTTATTTATGCGGAACAAAGAAACGTACATACATACTTTAAACCTAAAACCATTACCCTCTTTTTTTGGGCAGTTGTGTAGTTTGTGGCAACCCTAGGTAATTACTTTGGCCTTGTGCGGCGTCGGCATTTACGCAAACATCAAAGGCGTCGGCCCACTGTTAGTTACTCTTTACACTGTGGTATACAGTAATATAGTATAAGTATGGATATACTTCACGTTGAAGCGACCGTTCTAGCACTTCTAGCAGACGCCACAGGCGACTCGTAGACACCGCGGCGCCAAGACCTGTATTAATAAACTCATCTTGGCTGAGATGCGCGTCACAAGATACGTCAAACCAAAGGACATAAACCATAGCGCGTGCATTTTCAATTAAGCAGCCGTACGTACAACGTATAAACGTTCGACCCATCGTGCTGCTAAATTGAAAATGCACGCGCTACAATGTGTTTTGTTCGCACTGACGGGACTACTCGCCGCTTGGTATCACTAGACAGTCCGCACAACCGGCGTTGTTTACAGAATCACTACCCAGAGATGTGCGAAGTAGCTGAGCGGTGCGAGGATGTGTAGCGGGCTCTTTTTAAATAAACGGGCGGGGTGAGCCAGACCCCGCCTCGCAACACATCCCTCGTAACACATCTTTCCCTTCTTTTGTATGTACAAAAACCTCGCTCCGCTGAGCGGTTTCCACCAGAGATCAGCTAAGCGAGGATAGGTAAATGAAGTTTGGTTCATGACAAACACATCCCTCGCAACGCATCCTCGCGCATCTCTGGTGGAAACGCCTAAACGGCCTTAAAAATATCTTCCGCAAGTGTTTCATTAGAATATCAATATGAATCTCATCCCCCTTTGACGTTTCCCCTAATCAGTAATTACACTTAAATTAAACGATAAATTTTCAAGGCTGTTTTAGGTTCCTAGCATTTTTCAAAGTTACTGTTCGCCTGAATGCCCTGCGGGCTAGTGGCTGCGTCTACATCGCGTGTCACACGTGGATAAAGCACCCGTCGCTCTCACACTTAGTTACGTGTCAGAAGGTGACGGATGCCTTGTAACACTCGATTTTCGCCCGCAGCATGAGATTGGGGTCGTGTGGTCACTTGGCTCGAGGGCCAATCGCTAAAGGAATTGGGCGCCGTAGAGTGAGAGAGAGAGCGACTGGCCACAAACAGGATCGATGGTGATGGCTTTATAAATTATACAAATTGTCACAATTAAGTGTATTTAATTTATAACTTCGTAAAAAAGAAAGTACAGACTCAGATTATTTGCACCATACTATGTTCTGAATGAACAACACAGAGTAATAAGATTAGAGAGCGTCCTCCCTTTTGTTCTTAAATTCTAATTAACCATGCCTTTCGACACACATAAGAAATAGTTGCAATTATTTATTATACCAAAGGGTAAGTAAGGAAAGGTCCGGGTTACCTACGAGATTAGCATCAGTAAACCCGTAACATAATTTTCCATTACTAGGTAATTGCAAATATTTATTATACTAAAAAGTAAGTAAGGAAAGGTTCGGGTTACCTACGAGATTAGCATCAGTAAACCCGTAACATATTTTTCCATTACTAAGATTGGTAACAACTACAAAAGAGTAAGTAAGGAAAAATCCGGGTTACCTACGAGATTAGCATCAGTAAACCCGTACAGTTCTTTTCCATTACTAGGATTGATAACCTTACAAAAGAGTAAGTAAGGAAAGATCCGGGTTACCTACGAGATTAGCATCAGTAAACCCGTACAGTTCTTTTCCATTACTAGGATTGATAACCTTACAAAAGAGTAAGTAAGGAAAGATCCGGGTTACCTACGAGATTAGCATCAGTAAACCCGTACAGTACTTTTCCATTACTAGGATTGGAAAACATTACAAAAGAGGCGCTTGCTACCAACGCGGTCTAAGGATGGACGACGTATAATAGGTTAGAGTAAACGCGGAATAAAATAAAGAAAATAAAAGAAAAGAAAGTCAACGTCACGCGACATCAGTGAACGCAGGCGTCAGGATCCCACGCGAAGTGTACTCGTCATCGCACGGCTACTTCCTCGTGCACAAACCCGTCGAAGCCGTCTCAGCACACCGCATGCACGAAGATAACCTCCGCCTTGAGGTTATAGGTTAACCCGAACATCTCCGGAGCAGACTTGAAATTTCCGGGGTAGCCTTGAAATTTCCGGGGTAGCCTTGAAATTTCCGGGGTAGCCTTGAAACCCTAAAACGTACAATATAACGTCTCAGTAAAGGAACAAACAAGGACATATCCTCAGACAACACATCACTTTTAACGAATAAAGTTTACCTTTCGGGCAGTAAATTAGAGGCAATTGGCTTTTATACTCGGAGACCGCGGAGTTGGTGTTATCAATAACACCGTAAAGAACATCTGAAATAGACCGATACACTTTTAGAAATAGAACATGGCGATTACGTAACACAATTGCGACGCGCCCCTTCCAAATGAAATACTCACCCTTCAGACTCGTGACAACGCACGTTAAGACTTCAGTTATTCTTGGTGAAAATAAGACATCTAGACTGTAAGACACAGCGTCAAGAACAAGGAAACCACCTAGGCCTGTTCTAAATTAAATCTCCATCCTTGATCGGCAAACACCAAGTGACGCTCTCTGGCGTTACCGGTGTTGCCACCTACCATACTCACATTGACGTTAAAACTTCAATACCTCTGATTCCTCTCAATAAAGAAAATACTTTTTGCTTAGCTGAAATTAAGTGAAAAAAAATATCTAGAACGAGTAAATAAGAATTCAAAAATAAAAAGATGCTACACCCAAAACAGAGTAATAAAGCCGATGTGCGAACGCCTTAACCTCCTGTCAAAAGTCAAAGTGACATTTCATACTATGACAACAACGGCTAACAAACGATAACAATGTCTGGGTTTTCAATTAAAAATAATAAGGAATAGATAGTGTAAACCGGTTAAATACGACTTCTAAATAAGGCACAGGAACCTAGCTCTAGGATACCAAAGCTCCGTGTTGAACTATGTGAGACAAAACGAGTATCCAAGTGTAAAAACGGCCGTGTTTATGTCGACCGTTTGTGATCAACGTTGATATACTAAAACACCGGTCACCAGGTGTATGTGGCTTGAAACTCGTTCGCTCGTCAAACAGTAGACGCTAAACTCAGCCAGGAATCAGCGCGGAAAGCTTTCAGACAAAAGAAAGGATAACTGTAAGTATGTCAGAGAAAAAGTGACAACCCGATTTTGGGGTGTTACAGTAGGGTTCCAGTTGGGAAAAATAATTTTATTTCAGAATTGCTAAGATTCTGAAATAAAATTATTATACACATTCTCATGTGTAAGAACAGACAGCCATAACGGCAAAGAACGGAGAGTCCATCCAGTGTTCCGGCTTAAGACACGAAGGCACTGCAGCACCTTAGCATCATTCCAATCCGTGGCTGTTGCCTGACAGGGATGCATCGCGGCCTACGGCACTGCAGGTCTCGGCGCCTCATTTACCAAAAAAAAAAAAAAACTAATCAGGTTGGAAAACATAACATCGTGCAATGGTCTTCGCCATAAAGGGGAAGCCAGTTAAATCATAGGCCCGATCAGGGTCCACTAACGGCAAACGTGGTTGCCCGTCTCAGACCTACTACGCTTAAACACACCCTCTTCTACCGAAAAGAAAATAAAAGTCTTATCTCTAATGGTCTTCGCCATAAAGGGGAAGCCAGATAAATCATAGGCCCGATCCGGGTCCACTAACGGCAAACGTGGTTGCCCGTCTCAGACCTACTACGCATAAACTACACTAATTGCTAAAGTAAACTTATAAACTACTTTCCTAGTGTTTGTTGGCTCTGCCTCCAACCAAACGCTCTAAACCTATATCAGAGTTTGTTGGTTCAATTTCCAAACAAACGCTCTAGATCCTAAACTAAATCAAGTATGTACTAAAGTTAGTATCTCTTTAAGTACACATCAACCTCAACTGAGAGAAACATCCGCGAGAATTATACAGCTCTACACAAAGAACTGAAACTACAATGAGGGGTGTGACACACTACCAACCTCTTAAGCGGCTTAATTGAATTGATTAAACTACCACTTATAAGAACTGTGGCAGAAACCCTATAATTAAGTAAACACTCAAGTGAGACTATTTAAAATCAAGTGTTGAAACTATAACACACGAATTTCAACCTAAACTTGTAAAAGGAAATCTCAACTGAAACCAGTATAAAGAGATTAGAACAATGGAAAAGAGGACGCCCTCTGTATACCACCAGAATGTCCTTTTCACAACAACTCTACTAAGAATAGATAAAACCTTTTAAAATAGTTTTATCTCGAACAGATTGCGCCTATGGCGTAATCGGAAGAAATCCTAGAACTAATAAAACACTATGGTAATAAAAAAAAAAATTATTACCCATACCTACACGCTTTACCCTACTACGGACAAAACATGACAGCACAACTAAAATTAAATGGATGCGCATCCTTGCTTACTTAAAATTAAAACTTAGCCTACCTCACTCTACTTCAATATGCTTTCATTCCAGTAATCCAATCCTTTAAAAGAGCCAACAGTCAGGACAAATCTTTTCCCTTCAATAAAACACCTGCAGTCCGGACGAAATATACCAAACAAACCAGTAAATCATACCTTAAAGAGCCAACGGTCGGGACAAATATTCTACCAACGCCAAAAATCTCAGCAAGTCCAGACATAACTTAAATTAAAATGTAACACATATCTACAGCTAACAACTTATGGTAAGGCGTGCAAAAGACAGAAAATAAACCTATGACATGAGATAGGGGTTTACTTATCGTTCACGTAGCATTTTTTTTGCTAGGAACTAGATTCAAAAAGAAAAACCCGTGCTACCTATTAATACTTAATCTATTGGGGAAGCACCGGCCTCCAGTCGATCCTCGCCTCGCTCGAGTAAGTCCTTGATATGAAACTTCCCCAAGGGTTTACCTACCATAGACTTTAAGGAATAAACCAAAGGGCCGTGTTTTGCGCTGATCACGCACTTCTCATACTTAGGGGAGAGTTTTGCACTAAAGTATTTATCTGCGTTAGACAAAGGAAAACATCTCTTGTAAATGATCTGACCCTCCTCATATTGTATGGGGCGCTTCCGCAAATTGTAGTACTTTACGTTCCGAGTGTAGGCCTTTCGCATATGACCTTGTACGGTGGAAAAAATTCCTCTCAGCTGAGACAGGTTCGAAGAAAATGGCTCGCGCTCCAAAACTACCGACACTGGGTCGACAGGAACATCGAGATTGAGCAAGGCTCCATCCAACACCATTTCCCTACCATGATTCAAGTAAAACGGAGTGAACTTGGTACTTTCATGAACCACCGTGTTAAGGGCACATTGGATCTCGGGTATGTTCTGATCCCACTTACGATGATCAGAACGCACGTAAGATGCTATGGCACGCACGATATCTCGGTTTAAGCGTTCCGTTTGATTAGTCTGGGGGTGGTAACGGGGATTGTAGAAAATATTCGGCACATTATATTTAGTCATCAAGTCCCGGAAATCTCGAGAAATGAACTGTGGGCCGTTATCGACATAGATATACTTGCAAACCCCGTCACGCAAGAACACCCCCTTCTCCAAACACTTAACGATCGACTTAGCCGTGACGTTACGCAGCGGAAACAAGTGTGAAAACTTACTAAAATAGTCAACACAGACGAAGAGGTATTGGTTCCGAGCGTAGGATGGTGGGAAAGGGCCAAGGATGTCACAGGAGATCGCCTCCCAAGGCTTAGTAACGACGCGAGGATTGCCCATAAGACCAGCACGAGCCGTATTGGCAGGCTTGTAGCATTTGCACACTTCGCAGGAGGCGACATACTTCTCCACATCATGATACAAGTTCGGCCAGAAGTAATCTGCGCTTATTCGCTTATGGGTCTTGGCAACGCCAAAGTGACCTGAAGTTGGCTCATCGTGATACTGCCGTAAGATTTCCTCCCGATGTTCACTGGGCACCACCAGTTTCCACTCGAACCTAGAGGTGAAGCTATATTTATTTTTTGAAAGGCGGAAAAGTTTGCCATCAGTAACCGTAAAGTTAGGGTATATCCTGGGAGTGTCGCTACAGCCTTTGAGCACCTTAGAATACCAGGGATCCTGTACAGTCACAGGGTCAAAAGTTATGGAGTCTACCTTAATTCGCGAGAGAGTGTCGGGAATCACGTGTTCCTTGCCCTTGCGGTGAATGATCTCGAAGTCGAACTGACTCAAGCGACAGGCCCACCTATTGAGTCTACCCGAAGGATTCTTCAATTTGTAAAACCACTTGAGAGAGGCGTGGTCCGTAACGATGTAGCATTTGGAACCCTCGACATATGGGCGATACTGCTCCAAAGCATAGATGACCGCCAGAAGTTCGCGCTCAGTAGCCGTGTAGTTAACCTCCTGCGCATTCAAGGTACGGCTGCAGTAGGCAACCGGGTGGTCCACGTCATCTATCCTTTGAGCCAGCATCCCGCCAATGGCAAAAGAGCTACCATCCGTATGAATATAGAAAGGAACGCTAAAGTCGGGGCATTTCAGAATAGGAGCAGTAATGAGAGCAGACTTTAAAGTGTTGAACGCCTCGTTAGCCTCTGGTGTCCATTCGAACTTATATTTCTTACTCGTCAACCGAGTCAGAGGACGAGCGACCTGAGAGAAGTTTTTAATGAACCTACGATACCACCCAGCCATGCCTAAGAAACGCTTAAGTTCCTTTACCTCGCGAGGGATAGGGAAATTCATTATCACCTCCACCTTGGAAGGATCTGTACGTAAACCAAAGCGGTCCACCATGTAACCTAAATATTTCAGCTCGCTACGGCAGAATTGCGATTTCTGCATGTTTATGGTTAAGTTAGCGTCATTTAATTTTTTGTGGACACGACGGAGAATATCCACATGCTCCTCAAAGGTCGAGGTGCAAATGACAATATCGTCTATATACGCGAACACCTTGTTATCAAATTCCGCGGCGAACAAGCTGTCCATGAGTCGTTGCATCGTAGCACTTGCTCCCACCAAACCGAAACACATGCGATTATAATGGAACAGGCCCCGGCCTGGCACTGTGAAAGCCGTTTTTTCTTTCGAGTCAGGATGTAAAGGAATCTGGTGGTACGCCGCACTCAAATCGAGGGAAGTGAGATATTTAGCATCACGTAAGTTGTCAATTATATAGTTGATGTAAGGCAAAGGGTAGGCGTCAGTTTTTGAAACCGCATTAAGTCGACGGCTGTCTAAGCAGAGACGCACCTCCCCGTTGGCCTTAGGTACCATAGTAAGAGGGGAGTTCCATTCGCCGAAAGACCGTTCCACAACCTTGTTTTTTAACATGCAGTCCAACTCCGCATTCAAGAATTTCAGCTTTTCCGGACTAAGCCTATAATATTTTTGTTTAATCGGTCTTGCGTCACCGGTGTTAATCACGTGTTGGATTAAAGACGTGCAACCTAGTCCGACCCTATCGGTATTGATTTGGTCGAATAAACGTTGGACCGAGTCGAGTTCCTGCTTCTGCACCGGCGTGAGTTCCTCGTAGTTCCGCAAGCCATCCTCTTCCACGCTACCTACAATGGTTTCGACCGAAGAAATCGACGCCGGCAGACACGCAAGGACGTCAGGCGCGAGATTGAAAGCCTTCCAAAAATTAATCCCGAAATGTATCGGCAACTTAATCTCCGGCTGAACGTGGAACAGAACCAGTCGAACTTCCTCCTTATATTGGACCGGTAAATTCATGTAAAAACGACAGATGTAGTCAACCCCGTCAGCGACGCGTAAGACCCGCGGCCGGTCGAATGGTAACATTTTTATATTTAAATTTAAGAACTTGACGTGTGCGTTCGCTCCAAGCACAGAGCACGCTGCGCCGCAATCAAGAAGGCCGCAAACGTTCACATTGAGAACCTGCACAGTCAAGTAGGGACGGTAGTCGTCAGCAGAAGGTAGAAAATAAGTTTTGACAGGTCGCGCATTACAAGTTTTATGCGAGACCTGATGGTCTAGTTTTTTGGAGAAGAACCCATCTCCTTGCACTTGGGACACTCCGGCGTGCGTACGCCCGGGTGACCACACACGAAACACACCAAGTCGCGAGATCGCGGGCAGCGACCTGTTTTGTGTCCCGTCCGCTTACACCTGAAACAATACGGGCCCACGGGCTTGTCTACAGAGCCAACCTCCTGTCTACGGAACGCAGGGGCATTGCGCGTTCGCACTTGCACGTCCGGAGCTACCGTGTAACCGGATGAAGATGGTTCAGTGAAATTATCCGAGCGCGAACCTGCAAGCTCGAGACGCATGCACAGTTCCTTCAACCTTTGTATAGAGGGCACGTCAATTAAAGCCAACTCACGGCTATATCCAGGCCTTATGTTGCGTAGTAAAATGTCCAATTGCTCGGCTTCCGCCAGCGGTAAAGTCAACCGAGAAAACAACGCACCCATGACGGACAGGTACACCACGATAGACTCGTGTTTAGCTTGGGTGCGGGCCCTTATCTCACCTAATAATTTAAAGTCATAATCAGGAATATCGAAGTCTGCTTTAAGAGCAGTTAAAAGGTCCGCGTAACACGAAAAGTTACCCTTACACGAACGGAACCAAAAGAGAGCTGGTCCGTCCAGAATATCCGGAAAACCGGTGAAAATAACACGTTCAGGGATCTCGCGTGCCACCCGGAGTTCCTCCAGGCGCGTAATAAAAGCACGTACGCACGTATCCCCTTTGTATTTAAGGTTTAAACTAGCAAGGTTGTAGCGCGGCTCGGCTCGACACGTCACCGTAGTCTGCGGCTTCGCTGGAGAGCTGAAAACTTCCTCCTCAGAATCGGAAGAGTCCCCCTCGGGGTTAAGAGTAGTTAGGCAACTGACCAGAACACCTTTGAGGGTTTGAACCACATCTCCTTGATCTGAGACTCCCTCCAAACGACCTAGGTAATATTCAACTCGACCCCTCAGCCGTTCTTTACGAGCCTCCGACAGTGTTGTTCCTTCAGCCACCTCCTTCTGCAGGTTTTTAATCGCAGAGCGACAAAGTGTTAGTTCGCCAGCGGGATCAGCTGGAGCACTGGTGCCCGGTTTGAGGCTGCCACGTCGGATAAGAGACCGCGTTTGACGGAACAACTTCCGTAGGATGTCGCATGTGTCTGATGTTGAGAAAGGTATTTGCAACTTAGTCAGTTCGTGCGCAAGCTCCTCTTTTGTCAGCCATTCAATTTTAATTGACAAGTCCATTTTAACAGAGTGTATAAGTTAGACACTTAGTATAACAGTTTAAACACCAAGAGTGGTAGATAGTAGTAAGTGCTAATAAAGTAACCAGTAGTAAAATTAAAATAGCGAAGAAAGTCACTCAAACCACAAGGACAAGTCGTCCTATCCAATTTTTCCTAACGTGCTAGTTAAAATTAGAGATACCTAACCTATGTGCCAATCCTTAGACCTGCCTCATTATGAACCTAATAACTAAAACCACACCAACGATCCTTCAAGCCATACGTTGGGTACGCCACTGTAACACTCGATTTTCGCCCGCAGCATGAGATTGGGGTCGTGTGGTCACTTGGCTCGAGGGCCAATCGCTAAAGGAATTGGGCGCCGTAGAGTGAGAGAGAGAGCGACTGGCCACAAACAGGATCGATGGTGATGGCTTTATAAATTATACAAATTGTCACAATTAAGTGTATTTAATTTATAACTTCGTAAAAAAGAAAGTACAGACTCAGATTATTTGCACCATACTATGTTCTGAATGAACAACACAGAGTAATAAGATTAGAGAGCGTCCTCCCTTTTGTTCTTAAATTCTAATTAACCATGCCTTTCGACACACATAAGAAATAGTTGCAATTATTTATTATACCAAAGGGTAAGTAAGGAAAGGTCCGGGTTACCTACGAGATTAGCATCAGTAAACCCGTAACATAATTTTCCATTACTAGGTAATTGCAAATATTTATTATACTAAAAAGTAAGTAAGGAAAGGTTCGGGTTACCTACGAGATTAGCATCAGTAAACCCGTAACATATTTTTCCATTACTAAGATTGGTAACAACTACAAAAGAGTAAGTAAGGAAAAATCCGGGTTACCTACGAGATTAGCATCAGTAAACCCGTACAGTTCTTTTCCATTACTAGGATTGATAACCTTACAAAAGAGTAAGTAAGGAAAGATCCGGGTTACCTACGAGATTAGCATCAGTAAACCCGTACAGTTCTTTTCCATTACTAGGATTGATAACCTTACAAAAGAGTAAGTAAGGAAAGATCCGGGTTACCTACGAGATTAGCATCAGTAAACCCGTACAGTACTTTTCCATTACTAGGATTGGAAAACATTACAAAAGAGGCGCTTGCTACCAACGCGGTCTAAGGATGGACGACGTATAATAGGTTAGAGTAAACGCGGAATAAAATAAAGAAAATAAAAGAAAAGAAAGTCAACGTCACGCGACATCAGTGAACGCAGGCGTCAGGATCCCACGCGAAGTGTACTCGTCATCGCACGGCTACTTCCTCGTGCACAAACCCGTCGAAGCCGTCTCAGCACACCGCATGCACGAAGATAACCTCCGCCTTGAGGTTATAGGTTAACCCGAACATCTCCGGAGCAGACTTGAAATTTCCGGGGTAGCCTTGAAATTTCCGGGGTAGCCTTGAAATTTCCGGGGTAGCCTTGAAACCCTAAAACGTACAATATAACGTCTCAGTAAAGGAACAAACAAGGACATATCCTCAGACAACACATCACTTTTAACGAATAAAGTTTACCTTTCGGGCAGTAAATTAGAGGCAATTGGCTTTTATACTCGGAGACCGCGGAGTTGGTGTTATCAATAACACCGTAAAGAACATCTGAAATAGACCGATACACTTTTAGAAATAGAACATGGCGATTACGTAACACAATTGCGACGCGCCCCTTCCAAATGAAATACTCACCCTTCAGACTCGTGACAACGCACGTTAAGACTTCAGTTATTCTTGGTGAAAATAAGACATCTAGACTGTAAGACACAGCGTCAAGAACAAGGAAACCACCTAGGCCTGTTCTAAATTAAATCTCCATCCTTGATCGGCAAACACCAAGTGACGCTCTCTGGCGTTACCGGTGTTGCCACCTACCATACTCACATTGACGTTAAAACTTCAATACCTCTGATTCCTCTCAATAAAGAAAATACTTTTTGCTTAGCTGAAATTAAGTGAAAAAAAATATCTAGAACGAGTAAATAAGAATTCAAAAATAAAAAGATGCTACACCCAAAACAGAGTAATAAAGCCGATGTGCGAACGCCTTAACCTCCTGTCAAAAGTCAAAGTGACATTTCATACTATGACAACAACGGCTAACAAACGATAACAATGTCTGGGTTTTCAATTAAAAATAATAAGGAATAGATAGTGTAAACCGGTTAAATACGACTTCTAAATAAGGCACAGGAACCTAGCTCTAGGATACCAAAGCTCCGTGTTGAACTATGTGAGACAAAACGAGTATCCAAGTGTAAAAACGGCCGTGTTTATGTCGACCGTTTGTGATCAACGTTGATATACTAAAACACCGGTCACCAGGTGTATGTGGCTTGAAACTCGTTCGCTCGTCAAACAGTAGACGCTAAACTCAGCCAGGAATCAGCGCGGAAAGCTTTCAGACAAAAGAAAGGATAACTGTAAGTATGTCAGAGAAAAAGTGACAACCCGATTTTGGGGTGTTACAGCCTTATATTAGGGCCCCTGGGAAAGCATGTTGTTTGATTGATGGTTAAAAAAACATGTACTTCTAAAAGAAAAACTTTAATTAATAATTAAAATTGGTGACAAAATAAAACTTAAGACTGCGCCATAGTCACAGTACATATACAGTGGCGCCCTCGTTACTATTTTTGTGTTTTCAAATAAACTAAAGTATTTTCTTGAAATTGGTCGGTAGGTTTATGTACTACAAATAAAAACACAACTTATAGGGTACATCACATAGTTTAATAACAATTCAACTTCGAGTTTTCAACTTAACGGAAAATAGTGGCCACCTTTTTCCGTTAAGCTGACTACTCAAAGGGTAATTGTTATTAAAGTTTGTTACGTATCCCATAAATTGTGTTTTTACTTGCGCTACAAAAACGTATCGTCTGATATCAAGGAAATTCTTTAGTTAATTAGAAAACACAATAATAGTAATGAGGGCGCCACTGGACGCTCGACGTTTGCTCGGCGCAGTCTTAAGTAAATACTAAAAATAGGTGGATACTATACCAAATGGAAACTAAAATATAATCCTTGCACGGAAAAGTTTTAAACCTTAGGCTGACCGTATTATTACGTATCAATTATCATTACCTGTCAAGCTCCATGCAGATAATGTTGGGGTCCTTGTGAAAAAGAGACAAGTCGACTTAACTCGTTACAACACGGGTTTATACATGAACGGAGTACACTAGTCTTAACACTTTTTCACTAAGACCCCAGGGGATAGATTACACCGCTTAGATCTTGACAGTTTTATATACGGTCTAAACTAAAAGCTATATCACAGACCAACATTCTGACTGACTGGAAGAGAAGGACGCAGCATAATTGTGTTAGAATGAGAGACGAATATGAGTTACTCTTTTATCAAATAGCTGCGTCCCTCTCTGCCTGTCTGTCCCACTGTTGGTCAGTCAATTAACATCTTGGTCGGTGAGCGCGCAAGGGGAACGTGGTTGAGAGTGCGTAGGTCGTAGACTCGTGCCGACGCGTAGTCCTTACGCGCGCACTGATCACGCTAAGAATCACATCCCAATGTCGGTCGATTAACTTAAAAAAAGAACTTAGTACTACTTACCAGCAGGCATATTGTTTAACGCACTCGCAATCACGATCGTTTTCATTTTGAATATCGAAGGCTTGTCTGCATACAAAATGAAAACCATTGTTCCGTTTTAAAGCCAACTGCGATTGCGAGTGCGTTAGGCAATAGCCCCTCTGATCTTTAACATACAAATATACTTAAGTAATTAACATGCAAATCAAATCGTTATCCTGTTTTTTTTATCTAAACCATCAATAATAGGTAAACAGTAACGTGAAATAAACTTACAATAAAAGTATTTCAAAACGTTCATTCACGTAAATTAAATTTTAAGGATTTTTTGGTAGTCCTGTTAAAAGTTTACATTGCAATGACACTATAGTATAACTTGTCAGTAGCGAGTTCACATTGCTACGTTGCCAGCCAGGGCCTCTATGTAACACGGTAAATCCATAATGCTTCTATACCCCTACCACGAGTTACAGTTACCGTACTCGCTAGCGAGTCGAGTGCTCTGTCCCTCGCACTCTATAAAAAAAACCCCCGACTCTAAGCAGTCGGTAAAAAAACGTCTAAGAAGTAAAAAATAATACCTAAGTATTGGCCCTATAAGTTTAATTATAGTAGGTATACATATTTTGATTCAAGCGTGTCGCCACTTCGGGGACCGCTAAGTAGCTGGGGTATTTTATATTATTTCATTTACTTAGCGGTCCCCCGACGTTTCGACGCTTGAATCAAAATATTAATACCTACTATAATTACTTTTTTACTTTTTAGACGTTTCTTTACCGACTGCTTAGTCGGGGGTTTTTTAAATTTTAAATTTAATTTTTATTTCACGCTTTTTAAACTTTAAAGCTCAATATCTCAAAAACGGCTTAACCGATTTTGATAAAACATGTCTAAGAACATTCCCGACTAATACACCTTTCAAACAAAAAAAACAAAATCAAAATCGGT
>OZ014457.1:14052524-14122330 GCA_963966035.1 Acleris laterana | reverse complement strand
CGAAATATCCAAAATAGATAAATATTTCAAAAACTAATGCAGAACGGCTTCAAAACCCTATTCCTCGAAATGGTTTACGAATTAGAGTAATTGTAAAAATATGAACAATCCCAATTATGTGAAAGTAACTCTTTCTTTGTTTGGCAAAACCACTGAGACGGTTTCCCTGGGTAAGATAGTGAGTTTTTTTTTTGCATCGTTGAATGATTTTCTGTTATGTTTAGGCGGGACCCCTTAATACATGTAATATACAGAAGAGGTCTCATAATTAATTAAGTAAGCTTGCCGAATCGGAACCTGCCGTTTAGCAAAAATATGTTTGCCTAATGTATCGTTTCACAACTTTTTCATATGCCTAGGTACCCAATTTTATATAAATATTTCAAGACCCTATAGGTTAGGTTAAGTTAGTTTTTATTAAATCCTGGTTGGGAAATTAAACTGTTGGGAAACTATCCATTTCGCAAACATACAAAATCGAACTTATTCCTTTAAGGGTTCTCTTCCAGCTAATCTTAGGGTGAACGTAAATAATGTACCTTTGAAAAAATTACTTGTAAAAATGTGTTTATACCAATAAATACCTGAATCTGATTGAGGAAATTAAGAAAGTATAACGTGGCAACGAGTAAATATAAGTACAAACAAAACTGCGTGAACCTTTAATAGTGCAGTCATTGAAGCATTATTGCTCCGAATTTTTTTACTGTGAACCGAATTGCTTACAATTTTGGAATTAGGTTCATCTTACCCTTAACTTCAAAAGTGAAAATGATTTGAACTCCGCAACCACCCTGGGGGTGGTTGCCACCACTTCTCGGGGGTGTTTGTTTTTTTCTTCAAAATAACCTCGGATATCGATAGAAGGCCTAATTTTAAACAAAAAATCATCTATACAGTTTTTCGAAAAATTCAATACTTTTCAAGTTATTGGCAATTGAAAATTCGCAATTTTTCACGTTTTTCATCGTTTTTTTGCAAATATCTCCAAAAATATACGTTTTATCGAAAATTTTATAAAAAACAAAATTGTAGCAGGTAAAAAAATTTACAATTTGGTTTTTTATAAAGTATTCTAAGTGCAATATTAAGCTAGATATTAAAGATCAAAGCCGTTTTTATATTGTCTGAAATTTAATCGATGTGGTCAATGCCATCTAACGGCGAGCAGATGCATTTTATGCATTCTAATAAAAAAGGGTTTTGTAGTGCTTGAAATAAGCTTTAAAATGAGCACTATTAAAAGTCTTTTGCACGTAAAATAAGTGAGCTGTATTGCAAATAACAGGAGCATCTAATGTTTATCCTTAAAAATCAATGGGTTTCATAAGTGCCATTTCCACCAAAACAAAAATTAATCGTATTCCGCCTAGAATTAACTTTATTATGAAGAGTTTGATAGATTGTATCAGTTTGGCTGCTTCAGGACTCATATTTTTCAAAAAAATCACGATTAAAAAAAATCAAAAAATTTCAAATTCTTAAAACACCCACCTTTTTTTCATAATATCTCAAAAATGACGACAGATACGTATAAAAGTGTAGGGATAAAAAATTTAGGTATTTTTCTGACAAAAAAATTTGGTATTTTTGTTTTTTCTGTTAAACAAAAAATTACGGAGATTATGATTGTTTAAAGAGCGCGTGGCAGCGCAATCACAGCCTCTCTTAAGCCCTTTAACCCTTCACCGTTTTAGAAAAAGGTTTTTTACTATGTATTGCAATGAAGGATGTTGTAGCTCTTTTAATTACCTTTACAATGGTTTTTTATAAATTGTGATAGCATGAAAATTGAAGGAGTTATGGTCTAAAAACTTATGTTACTAACTTATATACGTAAAATGGTAGCAGTAATCATATATATTTACTGTTTTAATTTAGGGGTAGTTTTAAGGGTAGAAAAGCTTAAGAATATGATAATCATTTTCGAGAGTGTGGAATAATATTTAAATCCTTTTCATTTTATAAAAAAAAAAAAGCATTTTTTATCAAGGGGTACTTTTCAAGGGTTGAAAGGGGGTTAAAAATTTGATAATTATTATAGAGAATATAAAATATTACTTACTCTATACTTACATCTTTTATGTCATACCAAAGTACTTTTTTGGGATTTTTTCAATTTAGGGGTTGTTTGCAAGGGTTGTAAGATTTTCAAGGGGTTGAAAATGATTTTAATATGAGGTAATTGTGTTAGAAAACACTTTACAATTTCACCACTTACTATTAGATATGTTTTCTAGCGATAAAATGGCTAAATGTAAATTTTTCCATTAAGGGGTTGTTTACACCCCTTAAAAATAATAGGCGGAGTTCAGATCATTTTCACTTTTGAAGTTAAGGGTAAGATGAGCCTAATTCCAAAATTTCATGCAAATCGGTTCACAGTAAAAAAATTCGGAGGTAAGACCGTATTTTTCGCTTCAATGACTTCACTATAAACCTTATCAGTAAATGGGTGGATCAACTTTTTGTTGTTGTTATTCTGTCCCGTAAGCCAGGAGACAACAGTGATAGAGTTTCTTAGAAAAAATGTTATAATATATAATTCTAGCACACTCAGGAGAAAAACCATAAAATAATGGATTTGTAAGTGCCAATTAAACTGATTTTTAGTAGAATTATATCCTTTGAAATCATAGTTTTAGAGTAACCCAGGAGACGTCACCATGGCAACGAGCTACAATGAAAAGTTGGTTCACCCAAATACAGTTTACCTACCCCCAAGTACGTAACAGAGACAAATATACATACATACATACATTAAATCACGCCTGTTTGTCAGAGGCGTGGGTAGGCAGAGACCACTTGTTTTCACTTGCTACGATCCTGACATATACTAAAGTAATAATAATAAATATCAAAATAAAATAAATGAAATCATTATCATTACATATTAATTTAATATGTATTAAATAAATATGTAACGGTTTAAGCACACACGTTTTTGCGATATGAAAATTTGAAAAACGGTACTTTTGTCAAACGTACTTTTGGCCAAATATATGGAACGTGTGGTACGGTACCCGCCCCAATGGTGGTGGGAAAGGTATTTATATAAGGCAGGGCGCTTATCTCCATTTGCTCGTTCTATTTGTATCACCTAATCAACTACACATCATGATTGCTATAGAAGCGGGTACCAATGCGCAATGCTTATAGTGCTCTGAATATAAACATTTTATCCGTGTCACGACTTATTCATTAAATGTTGGTGGTAGAGAGGAACGTATACTTACGTAACAATTGAAGCTGGTTGCGCCCACATGTTTCTGCGTCAGGTGATCGTAGAACTTCGTGTGCGTGACCGTCCTGAACGTGCACGGCTCCTCGCGGTCGGCTTAAAACAAAATATTTCTCAATTAATAAATACCCCACACAATGGCGCGCCTACACTTCAAGACAAACATTATTATAAAAATATAAATACAATCACACGAGCGGTACATCAACAGTCCGCAGTACAGTCAACACTACTGCATTCACAATTAAACTAATTAATATACTCACTTTGTTTACAAATGTAGAGCGGAACAGCGAAGTCTCGATTCAGATTTCCTTCTGTAGAGTCGGTTATGGGTTGGCCATTATTCGCTTTAAGCACAGTGCCATGCCCAGGCGCGGCTCCGTGTACCCTGGACACATGCGCCCCGACCAACTGATTAGCGGCCGCTCGGTAGAAGCATAGAGCACATGCGTACTGGCACCGACCATGATTCTTAAAAACATGCGACACCAAGTCTATAGAATTGCCGGAGGAATCAAAATCACAGTAGGCGCACAATAATGCATTAGAGCCGCCGACTCTCTGATGAGTTGACGCGTGCATCAAAGCATCCTCTGCAGAATCCGAAGTGAAAGAGCAGAATCGGCCGGCGCATTTAAACACCTGCACCAACTTTTCCGGTAACATCATGCCATCGAGCACAACTCTATGTTTCTTAGACATGACTTCGGCTTGTGCCTCTTCGTATTTATATTCTTTGGGCGGTACATCCTCTTCTCTAATGACTGGGTATGTGGGACTCGGACGCAGAGATTCCACAAATGATGGGACGAGGCTTACAACTTTTCCGATTTGAGGTAATATCACTGTAGGTTCTGGGGGCGTTTCAGTTAAGTGCCCTTGAAGCCCCGACCAGGGACGGTTTAAGTAGGTTTTGGGCGTCGATGCTCTTACTAGCGGTTCGGGTGTGTCGGCTGATCGTTCAACTGCTTTGCTTTGATTATCAGTTACATCCTCTAATATAGGGAAGCTATCAATGTGATTATCTAGAAAATGCGTCAAGCATTCGCTGAATTTATGCTGACCCTGAGAAGTCACTATAACTTTGCACACAAAGCAGTAGCCGTCCCAAATTTCAGAGTGTTTAAATTGGACGTGCTTTTTCATAGAGATTAAAAGCCCCGTCTTGTAGTGGTTCTCCGTACCATTTATACAGCAAACATATTCTTTATTTCCAGTAGCTGTGTACCGAATTTTGAAGTGCGGATAATCCATTATATCGTCAGAAGCTGCCGGACTAACTTCGGTAGAATCATTCTCATCGTCGTTTGCTCCAGGCGCGACACTAAATGGTTCATCGAAATTTGTATCTTCGTCTTCTTCATCCCTCTCAGCTTTGACCATGCCACCTTCTTCATTATTTGCAACGTTTGACACATCACTTGCGTTGTCATCGGTCTCAAAAATAATCTTTGATTTAAAGGAAGTTTTCCGAGGGTTCTCTGCATGTGGTGGCAGATCTGATTTCTCCGCGTCACTTTCAGTGACGTCGCTGCGGTCGTCACTGGGTTCTGTCAAGCTCTGGTTCGAGCGAGAGCTTCTAGTCACTCGTGGTAGATTATCCACGCCGCATCGTTTTACAAGGCTATTAATAGTCTTTTTAGTCATGACGGCAAAGTTGATAGTGTATACCTCTGTTTGTTCGTCATTATGTCGCACTATTACGTGCATTTTCAGATTTTCAAGCGAAACTTGAGTGAAGTTGCACTTCCCGCAAATGTAGCCGATGAGTTGGCCTTTAATGTCTTTAGGAGGGGGCGGAATATCTAAGTTGAACGGGCATCGCGTAACATTGATGCACTCTGAGCAAAGTTGTTTATATTCTCCTGTGTGCATGCTGACTACATGCCAGAAGAACGTCTCCAAAGACGCACGTCTCTTGGCGAATTCTTTGTAACAAAATCTACATGTGTACTTTTCGGTTGGTATTTTACTTATTGCCTGGAAATTGATTTCTTCACATTGTTCAATAGCTTCTTTCGCAACAGCTGGACTCATGCGAGATAGCGGGATTTCAGAATGAGGATGATGCTTCCGATAGTGAAACACAATATCGGCACTACTATGTGAAGATTCGCACAATCGGCAGGAATAATTGGCTACATTTTTAGAGAAGTAATACATTATGTCCGTGAAGCAATTTAAATCTGGTATAGTGATCTTTCGCTCGGGTTCCGGTGATGGTTCCCGTGACGGGTTCTCCGTACGCTTTAGTTCAACTTTCCTTTTCTTGTTTTTAGGTTTGATGACGCCTGCTTGCCAACAGCGCCTCTTACGTTTCGGCTTCTTTTTTGATTCCAAAAGCAAATCTGAACTACCAAAACTTCGATATGAGGCTAAGGATTCGTTTTCAGAATCTGAACTGTTTTCTAAGGTCTTTTCACTTTCTTTTGTTTCATTGAGAGAATCAGTCTCAAAGTTATAGGGATCCATATCTTCATTTTGTATAATCTTCGATTGAGTGAGATGTTGCGTCTTCGATTTCGGACCCGGTTTGTGTTTAATTAAAGGCTTAATATCTTTTTTAGCTTTGTTTTCCTCAGTATTTATCAGGGCGGGTTTCACTTTCGGCTTCGGACCTCGTTTTTTCCGAGGTGGTTTGTCTAACACAATAGCTTCTTTTTCATTTATGTGTTTGACTTTTTCCAAAACTACTTTTGGCTCAGACTCATTTATAGAAACATCCTCTTTCTGGTGAGGACTTTCATCAACCATTTTTGCTAATCTGCACATTCGTATGCCTGAAGCGTTTAATATGGCATCGCTCATAAACATTTCCTTTATAGACTCCTGTAATTGTCTT
Source organism: Acleris laterana (assembly GCA_963966035.1). Lineage (NCBI taxonomy): Eukaryota > Metazoa > Arthropoda > Insecta > Lepidoptera > Tortricidae > Acleris > Acleris laterana. Next base: position 14,116,244 of record OZ014457.1, on the reverse strand, counting down.
AACTCTCTAGAAGGTTTTTTCTTAGCGGGCCCTGTTTTTACTTGTGATACAGATGCTTCGGAACGAGTCATGCGTTTATCGTCACCAAAGGCTCTTTTTCCACCCCTGCCTCTCTTAAATTTACCAGTACGCTTTACTGGTTTCTTAGCCATTTTCTTAATATAAAGTTCTGGGTCTTTATCATTATCAGGTTCAGATGTAGCTTCATCGTCGGCATCCTTTCGTTCTTGTTGCTGATCCAACTCTTTAGATATCTCATCTTTGTCTTTGCTCAAGTACTCGGCGACATTCTTTGGTTTTTCTTGCTGATCCAAATGTTTAGATATTGCATCTTCTTTGTTTTCGCTGAATTCCCCGTCGGCATCCATTGGTTCTTTTTGCTGATCCAACCGTTTAGACCGTTCTTTGTTTTCACTCGAGCCTTGTTCTACTAGAGTTTTTGCTTCACACTCTGGCGAAATGTCAACTTTCATGTTAATTTTGCTTTGGTTATCTGGAACTGCTTTTTGTTTCCCAGCATTAATTCCCCTAACCTCATCAGATAAAGTCTCAATTTTTTCAGTTTTTTCAGTTGTACCGTCATTTACATCGTCATCATCGTCGGAAACAATTTCACTAAGTTTTTCAAGCTTTTTCTTTATTTTCTCGTTATCACTAGATTGGTCCCCAAGCATGTTAAGTAACTCTTTAATTTTAGATTTATCCTGTAAAATAGATAATATACTGCCGATAGAGTCAATCTGTGATACTGTCTCTTTTTGTACCTCCGGAGAATCTTTAACGGATTTTTCGCTCGGATCATGAGTGGATGATATATCTGAATTCATCTCACTTTGTTTTTCGATAGTGCTGTTAGATGGCTTTTTTGAGCGGCAAGTCTCTTGCGTAACTATATCAGCATCGTTTGTACTGTCTGGAGCAGAAAGTCCCTCAATGTTTTTATCGCTTTCGTGAGGTAGATCTTTCTGAGCAGTTTCTTCCTCATCTACCGAAGTTGATACTACGGCCTCTGAATCCATAGCTTTATCCGCTTGGCTCAAAAGGTCAAGTTGGTGTTGAATTGTCACTTCCGCCTTCTCGTCAACTACACCTACTTCGGATGATCCCGTTTTATTATCTGCGACGGTAATAGATATATCAAGGGCCGGAAAATCACTTATTTCATTTTGCTTAAGTGAGTCGAAGAGATTGTTTTTAACGGCATCTGCGTCTGGTTTTGAGTTTTCTGTACTATCTTTTTTAGTATAAGGTTTAATAGGGCTGGTAGTAATTTTTTCGAGCATGTTTTCTATGCTAATCTCACTAAACATATCATTACAGGTCGTATCACCTGTGGGAGCCTCCAGATCACTGTCCAAATCTGCTATCAAAGCGTTAATATTGTCAAGGACCGGATCAGTAATTATATTATCGGAGAAAAGATCAATTTCGTCTAGACCTAAACTAGAATCTAAAGTATCTTGTTTCTCTTTAAGTTTTTCTTCTCCACCAGGTTGTATGAGATAATCTTTAAGTGTGTTTTCTTCTAAAACTTTATATTCGTTACATTTTATACTTTCACTGACCGTACTATCTATTGACGATTTGTTCATATAGTATTGATCTACAACTTTTGTAACGTCAATAGGATTTTCACTATCGTTAACTGTTTTTATTGGTAGTGACGATTGGTTTTTATTGTCCCTTTCTATACGTGTATTTTCATTACTCATTTTATTGGCATAAACTGTTCTCTTTGGTGAAGATTTTTCTTTAGGTACTGACGTTACCTTTTTAGCTGAAACTGTTTGACTCGTTGGCAAGCTTTCACTTGTGTTTTCATCAGAATCCGAATCATAAATTAGTTTTTTAAATCTTCGTGTTTTAACAACAATTGCATCGTCGTCAGATTGATTTAATTCGCTTTTCCTGCCAGATTGCCTTGTCACACGTTTTTTTAATATTTCTTCGGGTAATTTACTCACCTCAACACGCACTTCTTTAATAAAGGTTTTATCACCAGTTTTCTTCGGAGGTTTTGCTTTCTTATCCGATTTCAACTGCTTTTCCGATGTTGTCTGTTTTACATCTTTATTTAACGGTTTCGTTTCTTTTTTCTTCGTTTCAACTGTAACAGGTGCTATATCAAGTACCGGCTTTTCTTCGGAAGCACGTTTTATTTTCGGTATCTTATAGTTTTTTACTAAATTAGTTGCTCGACTTTTTGTAACGCTTTCACTAGAAATTCCATAACTGTGTCTGTCTCGAGAATCAGGCCGACTTTTGTTAGTATAACCAAGTGATCTTTCATTCCTTTTATATTCTTTGCGTTGTCTCGGGTCCCTGTAATTAATTTTTTTCACGGGAACATTTATTTCTTTTATATTGGATTTATTAAAGCTACGTGATTTTTCTTGTTGCTTCTCGTAACTGTCTCTACGCCGAGGATCGCGACTACTGATGCTTCCATAAGTTTTCGTTGATGGTACTGAATTTCTGTGAGTCGACTTATTGTATTTAAGGTTATAAGACTCAAATTCCGCCTTTACGTCTTTGAAGCTCTTTTCTATTCTAGGTTGCAAGTCTCTACCCACACTCTGTGCTCTTTGAAACCTATTTCTGTTGTCGCTTTCAGTATTATACGACGAACTAGATGAAAGCGTTCTTCCAACGCTAGATTCACGGGTTAAGGAACGTCCGACACTCGAAGCGCGCTGTCTACGAGCATCAAAACTGTCTGAACTAGCATTATTTCTGTGCGAATTAATTAACTTTTGGAATGTGCTGTTTACACTAGTGTCGATAGTAAATGCACGACCTGCGTGCGATTTTACAGATAATTCTTTATTTACAGAATTTCTGCTTACACTTGAAGCTCTAGTACGTTGATCAGGAAGTGACCGGCCTACACTCGGTTCGCGTTGAAAACCGTGTCTGGAACCCACTTCTACGAAGCTCCTTGCATTATCAGAACCGTGATTTCTTTCTCTAGAATAAAAGCGGTCTCTTTCTTCTGTCATCGAACGTCCTACACTTTGTTCACGTCGTGACATTTGTTCTCTATTATAATTCTGCTCAGGATTGCAAGGTATACCGTCATTTCTTACTCTTTCATTGTTGTAGTTTCTTGGGTCCATCTTATTATATCTATAACGATCGTTGAATGTTCCACGTTCACTTGTGTTATTTTTATCATTATCATATAGCCTGATAAACCGTGGGTCTTGTGGCTTCGCATATTTCGAAGTAGGATTCACATAGGAATAATCAGATCGACCAAATGGATGGCTTGGAGTCAAGGGAGCTTCGGACCTACCAAATGGATGGCTTGGAGTCAAGGGAGCTTCGGACCTACCAAATGGATGACTCGGCGTTGAAGGCCCATCAGATCTTCCAAACGGATGACTCGGGGTCATAGTACAGTCAGATCTACCAAAATAATGAGATGGTGTCGCCGGAGCATCTCCTCTACCAAAAGAAGGCGTGGGAGTAACAGGGCAATCGGACCTACTATAAAAATTTGGCGTTTTTGGACTATCTTGCCTATTATTGCCTATATCTTCTCTGTTGAATCTATCATTTTTTGGTCTATTGTAACTGTTGTCATGGGAGTCGCCGTATCGTGATCTTTGCCCATCGTTGGCATAATTGTTTCGGGGATCTCTGTCATCCCATTTTCGATTTGAATTTTGTTCACGGTCATGGACGGAAGCCTCCCTGTTAGGGTTATTTATAGGACTTGACTCAGATGCCTCCCAAACTGGTGTTCGTGGAACATCTTGAGTTGGGTACATTGGGGCATACACGTGCTTGCGAGAGGAGTCTTCAATATCAAAAGGTCGATTCGGAGTAACTTCGAATGGTCTTGTATTAGGTGTCATATTTGGCGCCCGGCTAGGCGTTATGTTGGAGGTCATGTTAGGGATTATGTTTGGATTTGGAGTCATGTTCGGGGTTATACCACAGTTAGGAGTTCTAGATGAGTTAGCATTAGGGATCGTCATTAGAGGCGTGATAGTTAAATTATCTTTATCTCGTCTGACACGTGGGTCTAACGGTAAGGCGGTCCACTTTGCTGCAGTACTTCCAGGTATATTTTGTTCGACAGGTACATTTTTTGATTCTGTAATATTTGGAGTGGACGCTAAAGGACCTCTCGCGGTAGAAGATTTGGCTAGCAATTGTCTCATATCAGAGTCAACTTTGGAACTTACAACTGCCGGTTTAACTGGATCAGCCGGTATTATAACGGGAGGAAAAATAATATCATCATATAAAGCATCGAGGTCTGGCGACTCTGGAGCAAGGTCTATGTCTTCAGGTGACCTTATTATTTCGAAATCGTTTTCGTTGTCAGAGCTGTCACCTAGAGCTATTTTAGAAATTAAATTAAATCTTTCCACTTCCTTTTCTGTTAGCTTTAAGCTTTGCTTTCGTGAATCTTCTTTAGAAAGAGAACTGTTACGTTCTGTAACAAAAAGTGACAGCCTACTGGGTGCAGCAGATTTTTGCTTATACTTTTCTATAGAAATTCTTTTCTTAGGTAATTCTGGAAATATATTTGACACTTTTGTGAGTTTTGGTTGATGCATCGCTGGTGTTGTAATTTCAGCACACGGTAAGGCTATAGTTTCGCTTAAAATATCGTTTTTCAAAGCTTGCAGAATATCAATTTCTGAAACCACTTCTTTAGGGGTCTTCTGTAATGGCGCATTCAGCAAGGGTATTTCAGGATCCTTGTCAACCACTTTTGAAGCAGTTGTCCCTTTAGAAGTTCCTTCCGCATTGAGCACAACGTTTGAAATACTGGTTATTTCCGCGGATTCCGAATTATTTAATAGTGGCAAGTCGATTCCGGTTTTATTAGGTGGTTCTTCGTGGTCAGAAGGACTGCTTGCAAAAATATCCAAGCTTAATGGATTATCTACAGATTTTTCGATGCTCGTGGGCGAGCTTACAGGCTTGTTAAGGGCTTTCTCATTATTAAAAGCATCAGCTACCTCGACGAGATCGCTGAGTGGTTTGTAGAAATTCGCTTTAAATGCAATTGGATCGGAGCTTGATGCAGTTTTTGCATCATCATCTACAACCAAATTACTGGAATTATCCTGTAAGTCAAAATTATTCATATCTATAATTTCACTGCCGCGGTCCGTGCTCAAATCTTCTTCTTTACCGGAATCTCCATCATCAATTGATATAATATCTGGAGAAGAAGTATTTTTAGCTTTTATTGGTGATGTAGGCTTCTTTGTATTTTTACTTAAAAATCCTTTATCACTACCTTCCAATTGATGTCCAGAAGTTAGTGGTAGAGTGGTACCTAAATTAACCACATTATCATCAAACATTTCAAAATCTGTTATTTCACATATTTTTTGTTTCTCACAAGACTCAGAAGTTGTTTCGTCTTTATCTGAATTAATAACAAGACAAATCTGTATCTTGCGGGGATGTTGATCCTCCCCAGTTGATTTGTGCTGCTTAGCCACAGTTTTGACGCCATCCTTTTCAACTATTACCAGATTGCCGTAAACGCTTTCTATGATTTCACTTTCACTGTCCGAAAGTTCTCCTTCTTCAACGTCTTCCTTTTTAGCCTTAGATTGTTTCTTTTGGTAAGACTTAAAAATCAAATCTGAAATATCTTCGCTGGTTCCAGTTTGTTTCAATTCACCAAGTATTTGAGTTCTTAATTCACGCAGTGTAGCAATATCGACATCACCATCACTACAATTAATGATCCTTGTCAGTATATCCTTTGTATTCAATGAATCTAGCCTTTCTTCTGGGACTTTCAGAGTAATATTGAAGTCTTTGGATTTGCGAGGTTGAGTTTCTTGTTTGAATGACTTTCTCTTTTCACGTTTGTGGTAGGAAGGGGAGTATCTTCGAAACTGCCTGGGGGGTGATCTTCTACTAAATAGTGGATTGCCAGCTCGTTCATCGGATTGGCTCCAGCGTCTATCCTCTTGATCGGGAGACACTAAGACACGTGTGTAGTTTCGCTTGGACTTCGAAGGTGATTTCTCATTTGCTGAAGAGTTTGAGGGTGAAATTGAACCTTTATTTGGCCTTCTTTGGAATAACGCCGGTTCTTTGCTGCCCGGAACACAAATAACTTCTGCTTCGCTGGCCCGGGCAATTTCCGGCAGTGTGTCAGGATCAGGATTGGTAACAACCGATTTGAGCTTGTTTCTTGCTAAATTTAAATCGGAATTATCTTTGGGAGATACCACCTTTGACGCGGATTCAATGCCAGGTAGGGTGTCCCTCTGTAAGCAAAAAAAAATAGTTTACTGTTCTTACTACACAAGCCAAAAGTAAAATCAAATCAAACAAAAAATCTGTTACCTGTTCCACTTTTGTATATAAATTAATCAGTACTTGTTCACATTTCAGTAGATTGTCCATTTTCATCCTAAAACAAAACAAGCAGCCACTATAACATTTTCAGATATTTATATTCGAAAAGCAAGGAGTAGTGCTTCAAAGGCGTGTTAAAACTTTGTGATTGGGATAGAATACATCCATTTTGAACAAAAGTAATAAAACTTCTGAACTTGTAAAACTCATATTAATGTAAGATAATAAAAAGTCTTAAGACTATCCTCGTAAGTTCTGCGTTATATCAATAGTGGTAGTCCTAGCAAATGCTAAAATATGATTTAAAGTGATACCATGTTATTTGTACTTTTTCAGTACGTTTCGCGTCTATAAACACCTCATATCATACTAAAGTGAGAAGTTAAGTTTGAACTACTATTATTAGTTTATACTTGTACAAGCACGCGGGGACTTACGAGGCTACATACCAATGCCGATCATGGGCGCTGACCGTGTTAATATAATAAAATAAACGATAATTTCATTCAACAAATTATTGTCTGTGTTTTGAAACTCTACGACACGAGTGACACGACCCGACTATTGTGAGCTGATAATTTTACACGCAATTTTAACAACAGTGATATGTCTACTTATGCCCTTTTTACTAATTAACAGCTTTTATACAAAAAAATACTAAACCTTTTCTTCTTAACCAGCAGGAGATCTCTCAAAGAGCGTATTTTATCGAGCTGGGCCTGCCGCGGGTTGACGGAGCCTGAGCTAGTGGTATCGAGTCTTTTGATCATGCTCTCCAGGAACGGGATGTACTTCTTCATCTCCTCGAACTTCATATCGTACTTCAAATCCATGTTGACGGCTAAAATCAATCATTAATAACAATCTATACAAAATTACCAAGAGTTGTAACTTAAAATAGACATTATATAATGCAAATAAAAAAATGTGCATGGTAAAATCATAATAAAGGTCCTCCCCAATTAGTTTTTTAATATAAAATGTATGATTATTGATATGGAACTGAATTTATTTTTACATTAATTTGAAGAGTGATGCCCATTCAATCATTATAATGGATTTAAGTAATTTGTTATATTAGACAGAACGCCACAAGTGCTTGGTACACTAGGTCGTTCAGATGTATTGAAAAATAAAATAAAACAAAAAATAGATTACAAAACTCGCAAACTCTTTTTAGTGACGTGTGCTGGTTTTTTCAAACATTTACGCATGAAATTTAACGCAATATATATCCAATAAATATAAGTTTAACATACAATTTTATAACTCAGCTTTGCACCTATTTCCAGGGATTTAACTGGACAATTACGCATTAGACACAAATAATTCGACTCAAAGTTAGTAATTTCTTGTACAAAACGCTTCGAGGTTATGTTTTATTAGATTGCTTTTTTGATGGCCGTTTGTTAACGTGTGCAAGTAGCGTTATTAAGAATTTAAGACGTGTACCAATTGGTCGTACTGGCATTTTTTTTTTGCAGAAAGTCGTCGAACTCCGAAAGTCAAATTGCGAAGACTGAAAAGCTTTAAGAGGGAACAAACCATAATGAAAAATGGCCGCATACGTCTAGAATGGTAAGCCAAGATTGATAAGAATTAGTTCCTGGAAGGTGAATAATTATAGACTGGAAAAACATTCATTTAAGAATAATAATTCGTAACCACTTTGTTTTAAAATCTTATAGTTTATTACTTATCTATTTCACAATGCTAAAGATAAATTTGATGCCTCTGGCAGTCCTGGCACCACTTCAAACTCAATTTTCGACTTGGCTGTTCAGTCACAAAGAGAGATATGTCATGAACTAGTTTGATATGCGTTGATTGTCGTAAACACCATTTCATAAGAACTGTCACGGTTGGATTGTATGGATGAATGGAAGCAATTCCGTGTGTAGTGTATATAAGGGGAATATCATTAAAACGTGCTGTCACAAAAAACCAAGTGATTGACAATTGATGACAATTTGATAGTTTATTAAATATTATCATTAAAACACGTTTTGATTTTGTACTAGAGGTCCAAGTGAAAAAAGGTATAAGTCGACTTAACTCATACAATTTATTTTTAATTTTTTTTATGGTTAAAGATAACCCGTGTAAAATATTTACAAAATACTTCATTTTATTTGATAATCGCACCTCTTTAAATGAAATAACCTCTATTCCCTCCTCTGGTTAATGGAACTCTCTGTAAATGAGACAGATATTTATTTATACCTGGCTATCTGAGACACTTGGTAAGTGAAATACCTCTTTAAGCGAGACAAACTTGCTCATGTCCCACTTATCCAGGTTTCACTGTATTTATATTTGTATAAGAGTCTTAGCGTCTTTGATGCGAGGGCATGTGTGGTTAATTGTTTAAATTTTAAAGTAACTGATAAAAAAAAATGGTATCGTCTTGGGTCGTCCCATTCGTTTTTTATCAAGTTCTTAATTCGTCTCATTCTGCTTTTGTCATCCATTCTTCATTCGTCACTTTCGTTGGTAGTCTTTGTCGTCTATGGTTATATTTCGAGGGTTGTTTGGTCAAACCCGATAAGTCGATATAACTTGTTGTGTCAAAAAGAACATCAGAACAATTCAAATTTGAATAAACAATTATTTTGATTTATCGGGTTTGACCACTCAACCCTCGATTTGTAGTTTGTCTTTTTCTTATTCAGGCTCATTCCGGTATTCGTCATCATCTTGACATGTTCGATGTTAGTCTATCTCTTTTCTAATCTCATTCGCTATTCGTCCTATCATCTTCTTTGGTCTTATTCTAAGTTCGTATTTTAAAATAAAGTGACGAGTAACGAATGAGACTAAAACGTAAAGAGACTAACACCGAACATGTCAAAAAAAGAAGTGACGAACATCGAATGAACCTGAATAAGATCAAGACAAAAAACAAATATGACCAAAGACGACAAAGACTACCAGCGAATGTGACGAATGAAGAATGGATGACGAAAGCAGAATGAGACGAATTAAGAACTTGACAAAAAACGAATGGGACGACCCAAGACGATACCAAAAAAATATAAGGTAAATTAAAAAGGTAAAGTGCAATAATGTGTATTCTCATAGTACGACCTTATTTCACTACAGTACTATACGCAAAGTGATCTAAAAAGGAAACTTTTTAGTTTGGCTCAGTGATGCAAAGCTTGTGGTCATAAATGTTAATGAAGGTACGTGCAGTTCTTGCCAATGTTCCCAGCAATGTTTAGCGGCCGAACAAGAGTATAAATTGACTATCACCATGTTATCACGCGGAATAGAGCGCAGTATGATAAACATAAAAAAAAATAAAAAAAATAGACACATTAAAATAAGAAAAATGACAAAGGCAATAGGCGGACTAACACACGCTCAATCAGTAAAATGGAAGTGGGCCGGGCATGTAGTACGCCTACAAGACCAGAGATGGACCAAAAGGGTGACTACACGGTTAGGTCCTCAAGGCAAAAGGAAGAGGGGTAGACCTTTAGCTAGATGGGAAAATAAACTCAAATAACAGGTGGCCCCGATTGGACTCAAATAGATCAATCTAGAGAAGACTGGCTATCTTTGGAGGAGGCCTTTACCTGTAGAGGGGTTCTTGCAGTTAACTAAACAAACGAATAATAGTATATAAGTAAAACTTTTGTAATAATACTAATTAAGTACATAGACTCTAAAACTTTCGAGTTATACCTGTCAATTTACTGCAACGAAATAAAAGTCTTTTAATTTTTTATTTTATTTTATTCATGGTATATTGCCATTATGATGCTTAAGTCGCACTGTCCAAAAAGAACCGATTTGATAGCTGTTAACGAAATCCAAAATATAACATCAAACACATTTTCTACTGAGGTAACAACAGATTCCACATTTAATACAAATTTTTCATCCTTCATTTTTTTTAGTTTCATATTTTCGTTGTAAACTTTGCAGTACTACTAGACCACTCAGTCCCCTCTGCCAGGTTTTAAGAATGCGAAAAACGCAACAGGAAAAATTATAATAAAACATAACGTGAAAATGCGTCTGATAAATGTGCTGTTTATAAAAAATATATTTGGAAACTCCTTTCTCTGTTTAATCTTCGATAATCAAGACTGTATCGTACTTATTAAAAAAAGAAAAATGGAAAGAAAGACAATACATTTATTCACAGCAAAGCAAAAAAATAATAGGTACAGTCAAGGGCAAAAATATGTATACACTTTAGTACCTTGTCACTTTAACCACTGTGACAGTTCATATATGGCGGTTCAAATATGACGAAAATAGACAAGGTACTAAAGTGTATACATATTATTGCCCTTGACTGTACAGTCAACAGCATAAATAAGTGATCATTTCTGTACCTTGTCGCTTTTTTAATCGTTTCACAATTTTGTATAACATTTCAAACACGACGTTAAAGTGACAAGGTACATAAATGATCACTTATACACCGTGTTTTTTTTGATTTACGATAACTTCGGCATATTACTAGGTATATCCATAGAAACTAAATGGTAGATTAGATTTTTAAATATTGCAAAAAATATATATTTTCTCTGTTTAGAACAAAGTAATTGAATGTTATATCTTTGATCATTCTAAAAGGGCCTTTAGAGTTAACTAATAGTGAGTGTCAAATATGTCAATGTTGGCGTGACCATGGAATTAGTAAGTAATAACGTACATCTGGAAGGTGCATTCCACCGATAACGTGAGCCGAAAGAAATGTACCTGTATGTGGATCTGGGGATCTGTGTATTCTGTGTGGTCTCCTATAATTCGAAATTGACACTTGAATGACAACTTAATACTAGATTTTGTTTGAAAGCTTTCAATGCTTGTATTTTGTTCTACTTGGTCTTATTAAGAAGTTCAAAACGGCAGCTACTTTTTCTCAGTCTATCCACGGATTCGTTGACAGAGACCACACAGATGCCCAGATATCGATTTTGGAGACAATCAGTTGAATAACTAAAAAGTTCAAGGTGGCGGCTACTTTTCCTCAATTTGTCTACGGATTAGTTGTCAGATCTACAGATCCACAAATATCGATTTTGAAAACAATCAGTTGAATAAGTAAATATTGTTTCGTTTACTGCCCCACCGGCTTGTAAAATTAATTTGTCCGTAAATTGCAATTCAAATATGGTCACCTTTAGAAAGGGACGCAGTAAGCTTTAGTACATTTCTTTCGGCTCGCGTTATCGGTGTAGTGCACCTTCCAGATATACGTACTTACTAATTCCATGGACGCGTATACAAACCTAACAATTGGAAACTCTTTACTCATAAGAATTAAAAGAAAATTGTTGTTATCAATTAAGAGCCTTTTATACTAGTTCAACGTGATTAACTGATTAAATTTTAAAATTAAATATCTTTAAAACCGTAAGAGTTATCATTTGTCTGTCTTTGGGAAATTAACTTTATTTGACCTAAAGAACGTTCCCTTAAAGTTATCGTAAATCAAAAAAAACACGGTGTATATGCTGTTGACTGTATAACATAAGTTTGAGGTACGAAAAGCTGTCATCACCTTACCCTTTTTCTCCTAAAATGGCGGCTTAAATGGACGAGTACCGGATTAAGTGCCGTGCCGGAGTGCAGTGCCGGATTAAGCAAGCGCGGGGCCCCGTGGCCAATTGTATAAAAAGGTTTGTTTTAGCATATTCCTAAGGTTAGGGTGTTAAATAAAATAAAATCGGGCAGAAATATATATCAGGGAGACATCGGTGCGCGGGGCCTCCCAATGCGCGGGGCTCGTAGCATTTACCACTTAACTTTTAACCCGTATTGCAGGATGGATTACCCATTGAAGTGTATTTTTATAAAACAATACGGTATTATGCCTCTACTTCATGACCATCTCACATCAATTGTTTGAAATCACAAAGACATTTTGATAGTCTTAATTATATTGATTAATTCTGAAATGCAAAACCATTAAAGCGGGAGAAAAAGGAGGGCGATTACTGAAGGCCTTATCAGTACCATGAAGTTGGCGCAGATTCTATTAACCGTTGGGAGTCAGAATAAATGCATTTGTTACCTACATCCTTACATCGCATATTGATTACAAGTATTTATCATTGTTGGCTCATACGATTTCGTAATAAAAACTGTAAAATTTATATGCGAATGCGTAATAAACATTATTGGGTCAGTAACAAACGCAAAAAAAAATATGATAATGAAAAAAACGCTTCGCATTAAATAAAAAATTCAAAACTATAAAATATGTACTTAGGCAAAGGACATCTAAACTATACACCATGTTTTTTTTGATTTACGATAACTTTAAGGGAACGTTCTTTAGGTCAAATAAAGTTAATTACCCAAAGACAGACAAATGATAACTCTTCCGGTTTTAAAGATATTTAATTTTTAAATTTAATCAGTTAATCACGTTAAACTGTTTCACAAATAAAACTATTTTGTATTTTGTATTTTGTACTTGTGTAAAAGGCTCTTAATTGATAACAACAATTTTCTTTTAATTCTTATGATCAAAGAGTTTCCAATTGTTAGGTTTGTATACGCGTCCATGGAATTAGTAAGTACTACCGTACATCTGGAAGGTGCACTACACCGATAACGTGTGCCGAAAGAAATGTACTAAAGCTTACTACGTCCCTTTCTAGTAAGGTGACCATATTATTTAAATTGCAATTTACGGTCAAATTAATTTTACAAGCCGGTGGGGCAGTAAACGAAACAATATTGGTATCAGCGTAATTCGTCCCATTCGTATTTCGTTCATTTCTTATGTACGTCTCATTCTGTGTTCGTCACTCATTCTTTATTCGTCTCGATCGCTATATGTCCCTATCGTTTTAAGTACAATTATGTAACCTGTCTCTTTCTTAACAAGTCTTTTTCGTTTTTCGTCACGGTCTTCCTAGGACTCATTCTTTCTTATTCCCTTTCGATTTTTGTCTCATTCACTTATTCGTCTCATTTTTTTTCATGGATTCGTTATTAGTCACATTCGTGATTAGTCTCATTCATTTTCAGTCTAATTCTAAGTTCGTTACATTCGTTTTGCGTCTCGGTCACTATTTGACTATCTTTTTCCGTCAATCTTATTTTTTTTTTAATTATATCTTATTGACCGAGTGATCGTCATAATTTCATGTAATTTAACACATTTAAAATAACACTTTGAATTCTGACAGTTCATTTGACCATTATTGACGCCATATCAAAATCTATGAATGCAGTTATTCTTATTTTTTCATATGAAATAATGTTTATCTTCAGAAAAATTAACTATCTTAAGTATCTTAAGTCCCAGACCCTTCAGGGCCCTCATTTTTTTCCGTTCTGTATATGTACGGGACATATAAACTTCAATTTGTTTATGAATTCCGATCCGGAGGACATATGAATAGCAACTAAGACCTACTAGTACGGGACGATTAGCGAACGTGCCCAAAAAAGAACGGAACGAGTTACCATTAAAGACAAAAAAAGAGTGAGACGAATAACGAAAGTGACTAAAGATAACGTGCGAATGATACCAAAAAAGAGAGACACAAACAAAGACATAGTCCTAGGAAGACCGTGACGAAAAACGAAAATACTTGTTAAGAAAGAGACAGGTTACATAATTGTACTTAAAACGATAGGGACATATAGCGATCGAGACGAATAAAGAATGAGTGACGAACACAGAATGAGACGTACATAAGAAATGAACGAAAAACGAATGGGACGAATTACGCTGATACCATCTGTGGATCTGTGTGGTCTCCGACAACTAATCCGTTGACAAATTGAGGAAAAGTAGCCGCCATCTTGAACTTTTTAGTTATTCAACTGATTGTCTCTCTTAATAAGAGCAGGTAGAACAAAATACAAGCATTGAAAGCTTTCAAATAAAATCTAGTATTAAGTTGTAATTCAAGGTTACTTGCGACTTTATAGTTCCTTTTTGTAACCTAGTAGGTAAGTACGTAGATCGTTAAGTGTGTTATGGAGCCGCATCGGCACAAATGCTATTGTTTTACGCAAGCTGAGTTTGCCTGTAATTGGGTAAACACCCTGTCACTCTTCCCTAGACATATAATTTTAAAATTAAGTTAATGGTGTTATATCTGTTGGCGAACCTAATAAATAAATAAATAAATAAATAAGTGTCAATTATAGGAGACCACATAGATCCCAGATCCACATACAGGTACATTTCTTTCGGCTCGCGTTATCGGTGTAGTGCACCTTCCAGATGTACGTTATTACTTACTAATTCCATGGACACGCCAACATTGACGTATTTGACACTGACTATTAGTTAACTCTAAAGGCCCTTTTAGAATGACCAAGGATATAACATTTAATTACTTTGTTCTTTAAACAGAAAAAAAACATATTTCTGCAATATTATATTTTTGGACGACGCGCTGGCCTAGCGGGTAGTGACCCTGCCTACGAAGCTAGCGGTCCTGGGTTCGAATCCCGGTAAGGGCAGATATTTGTGTGATGAGCGCGAATGTTTGTTCCTGAGTCATGGATGTTTTCTAATGTATTTAAGTATATATTTCTCTATATAAGTATTTATATCGTTGTCTAGTACCCATAGTACAAGCTTAGAGCTTAGTTTGGGACTAGGTCAATTGGTGTGAGATTGTGTCCCCTTACTTACTTACTTATTTAAAAATCAAACCTACCACTTACTTTCTATGGATATACCTAGTAATATGCCGAAGTTATCGTAAATAAAAAAAACACGGTGTATACTATAATATTATAAAGCTGAAGAGTTTGTTTGTTTGTGCTTGAACGCGCTAATCTCAGGAACCACTAGAGTCCGATTGGAAAAAATCTTTCAGTGAGATAGCCCATTTATCGAGGAAGACTATAGGCTATATATCATACTCGCATAAACCGAAGCGAAACGAGGGCGGGTCGCTAGTTAATGTAATAAAATAAAACTCAATATAACAATACTATATTTTTATATCATTAAATGAAAAAAATGGATTCTAAAGAATGAAGTACTAGCTTCGGCCCGCGACTCCGTCCGCGTGGAACTCGTGTATATCGTAGCTCCATACAAATTTTAACCCCCCATTTCACCACTTTAGGGGATGAATTTCTGGAAATAACTATCTTATGTCCTTTCCCAGGATTCAAACTATCTTTGCACCAAATTTCACTTAAATCGGTTCAGCGGTTTAAGCTTGAAGAGGTAACAGACAGACAGACACACTTTCGCATTTATAATATTAGTATGGATGTGGATAGTATGGATAGTGAGTGGGTGGAAAAAAGTCATAGAAAAAAATGGAGGTAGCGCCGGCAAGCAGTTTTTTTTTGCATGGAACTCCTTTTAAACAAACACCTAAGTACAACAAAGAAGTTTACCCACCTAATTTTTAAACCTAACCTAAAACAAGTAAGTATCCTTATAAACGTTTAAATCTTTATCAAATGTAGGTATATTAAATTTTGTTATTCATAAGAATAATGCTCAAGGGCTCTGAAAGGCTAATTTGCGAGGAAAATGTGTTATAAGTACAAAAACAAAGTCGGCGGTATATGTAAATTGCCGTAAACGTACAGATCCTCGCATGCCAAACGACGACAGGCACCTAGAAACAGCTACTCTGCTTGACCCCATAACGTTACAACACAAAATTAACTCTGCAAAATCGGGATTTCGATCACTGGTCTACTGTTACACTACACCCAAACAGTATACGTCACCGGAAGACCGGAGTGAATGAATGGCACGATGCTCTCAAACCCGCTCTCGAAGGTATATCCACCATTATATTGCAAATCGCAACGAGGTCCTAGTTATATGGACAATTAGGAAATATCGCATTCCCCAGGGAACAGCTATAACTACCTTAGTGTACTTATTTAATCGTTTACTTACTGTTAATCAAAATATCAAAGCAAGCCAATGATATCAATTCAACACCTCGTAGACACACGCACGAATGTAGGTAGGTAGGTACCTACGAACGCCTTCTAGAGTGGGTGTAGAACGTTTACTTATTGATTATTTCTCCTAAAAAGTTCGATGATATATTACCGCATCTAGAGCGTAAATAAGTACCTACCTATACCCTTAAATGCATTATGTGATGCATCCTACCTACGTAACACAATCTTAAAAATGTTTACCTATCAACTTACTATAACATGTAATAGAATTTATACGCGACAAAAAAAACATGCATAACACTTAGCCAGCAACGTTCAAGCATAATTTAACCACATCTAACTTCTAAAGATTCACACAGATTTTCACATTTATTAAGTAAGGCATCGAAAACAATAATTTGCGGACTAAGGAAAGGTAAGTACCTACCACATAGCAATTTTAAATAAAGACAAATAGGTAAATGTTTGAAGCATGGTACCTACCTACTAGCAAAGTAACAATAAGGTCTAACAGGTCTTTGTTCCGATGTAGGTTAGCTGTTAAATCTCTCGAAACCGCATTAAATTTGTCATTAAAATGCCAGTATTTAATTCTACCAACCGAATGTTACGTATTTTATTTAGGAAGATTGGTATTAAAACTAACGAAGTAATAATACGATCACCACTAAGTAATATTTTTTTAAACATCATAAAATAAGTACCTACCTACCTACCTACCACGAAAATAAAGAAAATACTTACGATAAAAAGTAGGAAACATTTATAATAATTGTACCTACTGTACCAACCACATTTAATCATACATAAACGAAAGTAAGAATAAACATTACAAGTTTTTTTGTAAATAAAATTAAATTGGCCCGTACAATAAATTACCTATAGGTATTTTGGCATCTACCTACCGCCAATTCACACAACATAAATAACATCAAAATCGTAAATCTCATACCTTGCGCACTAAAACACACGTATTATTCACTATAACACACGTTTGACACTGTAATAAACTCGAAATAACGGAAAAATGCGATTTATAAAAATTAACATGGTTTTGTGCACAAGATGGACGCCAGCGCCGTTTCGTGAACGCGCAACGCACGCACGTCGCCCTCCGCTTCCTATCGCTCGATGAATGAAAACAAAATGGCGGCATTGGCGGCAGCGCGGCGCGCTCTCTGCCTTGTCCCTCCCTACTCTCCGAACGAGCAATGAGTATCGATATCGACCCGTATTTTTTTAGAAACGAAATATATAATTTATAATATTTAGAAGAATATTTTAATTATTATAATATAAATTACCCTCGTTTGATTAAATAAAAAGTAGTTATTTTATATTTTACACCATATCTAACCGGTTACGGATGGATGCAATAAATAAAGAAAGGGAAGGCAAACGGTAAATAGATAGGTATAGACTGGCAAGTCCTTTGTTCAATATCAAGCCTACCAGGTAATAGGTTTAAAGCGTGGTGGTTTACCGTGAAACTATTTTCTAATGGGCACGTCAAAGTGATGTCTAAAATGTAGAAATAAAATTAAAGGAAAAATAAAAAGCAGTCTAGATGTACCTATATGACTTGTATTGTGTTCCATTTCTTTCAAAATAGGTAAACGTACCTTTTACTCCAAATCATTTTAATTTAATTAAAGACTTCGGTTTTTATTGCGTCCACTTCAGAAGCTGCAGATTAGAAATAATAAATTCAGTCACTATGCTGAACAAATATCACAATAGGTACTTACCCCACCTAAAAAGAGTAAGTAATGGCGTAGTAGGTACCGCGATTATATAACGCGTAGGTCTCTCTACAAATCCATACTCTTTGCCAGCATCAAATGCTTGCTTTGGTTTCAACTAGCACTTTGATCAAGATTCTTACTTCGAATAATATAGTGGCTACCGATGAATGTGTTGTTTCAAATAAATTGTAGAAAATCCAGCCACAAAAAAACATAACTACTCAACGCACTCGAATATATAATGCACTAGTCAGTATTCATCTGTGACGCCATTTTATAAACCGCCTTGTCTGCCGTTTACGAGTAGATATTTAGAACGTAATTCAAACTTGTACTAACCTTTAAATAAATTAAATAAATAAAGAACTTAATTATGACTTCCTAATCACTGTTCCGCGCGTCGTTTGCATGAGGGATGCACATTTCGGTCTTTTGATGTGCGATAATGCGTCGATGTGTTCCTTGTTATTTGCTCGTGCCTCACGGACGGGACGGCGACTGGATAGACGCGCGCCGCGGCCGACCCGCTCCCCACCGCCCGCTCGCTCGGCAGCGCCACGAATTCCAAAACCATTCGACGGACGGGCACCGCTGTACGAACACGCCGCGCCGACGGCCGCTACAATTACTGCGAAGCTCCCGTCCGCGCCCACTAGTAAATAATTTCACTCTGAACTGTTCACGCAGCGGGTTGTTACTTTTTTTCTGGTGACGTCTTTTGTTTCAGTAATTACTTACCTGCCAGTCGGTAAAGAAGGTTCAGGTTGGTTATAAAACTAGGGAAACAAAATTGTGAGACGTCATGTGTCAAGTGAGTTGCTGAATCAAGAATATTGTTGTTCGTGTCATTATGTGATAGGCCGCGTTCGGTTCGATTTTATGTATCAATTTAAGTAAATAGACTAGTGGCCCAGTTAACTATTAGCTGACCTCGCGTCTTTAAAACTGCAACTTGCTGAAGAATCGCGATGTCGGCAAGATAGAGAGAAGGGACCCGGTTAGGTTGTAAACCTTTACCTATGTAGTTACCTAATCGTAAAATTTATGAAATAAATTGTGTTTTAGGAGACTAGGTACCTACTATGTATTCACATAGGTTTCGATGAAACAGGATTGTCACTGGCGTCGTCGAAAATTGCTCTGTACAATCTAGGGTTAAGTACATGTAGGTACCTATGACATGTAATCTAAAGCGTCCCTGGCGATTGCAAAGGCAGGATATTTATAGATAGGCTAATAAGATTGGTTGGTAGGTACTTAAGGAAGGATAATTATGGAACGGCCATATGCAAATGTGTCGATAACATCGTTTTAAGTAGATTGGCTAAAAACGTGATAGCAAATGGAATGTTTGTGTAATCATTTTGATACCTATCCTATCACCGGATAATTTAGACGGGTTACTAGGTAGTTTCCATTAAAATCGGGTCACTAGTTTTTCCGTGAATAAACAATTGTTAAACAATCCAACCACTAAGATTACCAACGACGTAATTTGGAGCCAGTTACACGGTAACGCGATGTCGTAACCTATTTATAAATATCCTCAACTAGCTTTTGCCGGCGACTTCGCCGGCATAAAAGTCGTTAATACCTGAGTGTTCTTTCTGAAACCATTTTATTTTCTGGAATAAAATCTTCGAACTATTTTTTCTTTTCGCACTGGTTAGTTCCTTCTCAAGAAAGAAGGATGTACTGCGACTTTTCCCTCGTTTTTGTTCCTTTACAAGGAACAAGTGTTTTCGCATTAGTTCCTTAGCAAGAAAGTTCCTTAATTAGAAGGAATTATTGCGAATAAAAGGTCACGGTTGTGCCTTCAGCTCTTGTGTCTTGCTCTGTGTCATAGTATTTACATGCTACAGTTCTTGCAAAGGAACAAATGCGAAAAAAAAGTCGCAGTAGGTACAGTACCTTCATCTCTTGTGAAGGAACTAGAGCGAAAACAAATGCAATAGTTCCATCCAAAGGAACTACCCCGAAAATCCCCAAAGGTAAACAAACACTTTCGCAATTATAGTATTACTAGCTTTTACGCGCGTCTCCGTTCGCGTAACTCGTTTATCGCTACTCCCAAGGGAACTGTTCATTTCGGGTATAAAAATGAACCTTTTACTATTACGGACTATAATCTATCGTGTGTAGTGTAGTCCGTCGTGATTGAGTAACATAACAAACATCCAAACTTTCGCTTTATGGATGGATATAGATGCAAGGACTCTTGCCAAGGAGTCTTGCAATTGTAACTAGGTCTCTGATTATTGCAACTAACTTAAATAATTTCCTCTGGGGTCGCTGTTTTGAGCAGCAACGACGAATATCACGCCGCCTGTCGTACAGTCAAGGAATTTGATTCGTGTACCATCTTAAGTCTAAATTGCTGATGACAATCGATAATACTAAGGGTTATCTTTCTTTGCAACGCTAACATGACGTTTGTGCCACAGTATGACATGTTTATTTACCGAGCTTTTCCGAGGTCATCTCACAGTTTTTGACATCTTTCGAAAATTTTGTATGGCATATGACAAAGACAGTACTTAGTACCATTTCTTTCTTACCACAATCGAATATAGCCGACTTTGTCCGATTAGCTGTTACTACCAGCAACAAATGAATCAACCTATTCATTGGTCAACACGATGAACGTTATTGGCTGTTGCTATGGGTGATTTGAAAATATTACCAATTAAATTACCTAACGTTTGCTTACAATAACGTCAACAAATTTGGATTAACCTCAGAACTTTCCCGTCATCAAATTGTCGTTTGACAACTTCAAAAATATTTAATGACCAATAAGACTAATTCTATAATTATAATAAAAATCAAAATTTAAATTCATAATAGGTTTAATATCTAGTATAAGCACCTCCACTTTCAGACACAGCTAGGAGTCGGGCCGGCATCGATTCTACTATCTTACAACAAATGTCTGAATGACGCAACGATTCCCATACTTCGTGACAATGTTCTTCCAAGGCTTGTTTCGTTCTTTCCTGCCCATTTTCCCACATTTGCACCATGATGCCCCATATATTTTCTATAGGATTTAAATCGGGAGATTTACTGGGCCAAGGAATTTCAATTATATCGGGATGTTGGCGAAACCAATTTTTGATGACCCTTGCCTTATGAGTTGGACAATTATCGTGAACGAAGTGTATATTCGGAACTTCTTCCTGTGGATAAACGCTTCGCACAGTAGGAACCATGATTGTATCCATTGCCTCTACATAATCTATAGCATTAGCTCGCGAAGGCAACTGGGCAAACTCGCCGACCCCCGCAGAAGATATACACCCCCACATATTTACACTTATACGGCCTGACGCTCGGTTCGGGACAACATGTTCTTCTGCATACCGCGTCCTGTCATATCTCCATAAACTCAAACGTCCGTCTTGAGAAGAACGAAAGGTTTTTTCATCTGTAAATATCACAGTGCTCCAGTCAAAATTTTGGTATCTGCGTGCAAAATTAGCTCTTGCAGTTTTGTTTGCTTCGGTCAATGCTACTTTTTTCGCGTATCGCCTGTGGTGAATACCGATACCGTGAAGATAATTTCGAACTTTGCGTAAGCAAACGTCAAATCGATCAGCAAAATATGACGTTGGCGTGAAAGGATGTTCTTCATAACGTTGCCGAATCTCAATAATTTGTTCAGCCGTCAGTCGCTGTGAACCGTGGTTAAAACGACGGCGGTCTTCTATATGGCCTTCTTCTCCGTATCGAGTGATCCATTTTCTCACAGTTGTTCCGGATATATTTAATGACCGAGCTATATCGTGAATGCCGCAGCCCTCCTCATGCAATGTGATTATTTGGCTTCTTCGTTCTGCATAGTTTACTCGATGCATTTTCAAAATTAATGAATTTTAGTTTGACATTGAAATTTGACTGTCACCAATTTGACGTCGCCGAAGAATTATTTTTTCCATTTAAAATACGAAACTACAAATCGCTGCTTAAATGCTAAAGCGTCTCAAAACAAAAACAAACATAGTTTGATTTAAAGCTTAAAGTATATAGCATTCCGAATTTAAATGCAACACAAACACATTTTGATTTGAGGCCCTTTAGTATTTAAGCAACGAAATAGGTTCTTATTCAGAGAAGACAGATCGAGAACGTGAAGTAAATCTAGTGATTCATATCTAAGGTTGAAGTTTGCAGACCTTTCACCCGAACATGCGTCATTTTAATTATGCAAAACACTTTCGCTTGCTGAAGCGAATATAAACCTTAAGATATGTCTATCTTTCAAGCAATAAATCAGCGAAACGGTACGCGAATCAAATTCCTTGACTGTACCTAGGTAGTTGTTCAAAGCAATCCTAGAGGGAATTATTTAATTTAAGTCAGTTGCGATAACCAGATAGGGTGATGGAACCAGTGGTCAAGGCACCAATAATGGACACTTGATTCATATTTTACAGAAGATAAGCGTTATTCATTTGTACAATAAGGTGTATACCAAATTGAATTTGAGTAGGTAATAGGTATGTACATAGGCAATACAAAATCTGTTTATCTATGATACTATGAAGCATCCATTTTATTGTTTGTAATAAATAAGTACGAGAAGTTTGTGAATTCCTTGAATTCAATTTGAACTAAAGAGGTCATGCCATTTTCAAACAATGTATATCTTCAATATACTTAAGTATTAACTTTACACGACGTGTCCATATATGAGAGGTTATCGGAATATCGGAGCCCAGATATTTAAGATTTAAGTGCTCAGTTTTTGATACTAATAGTACGCCTAGGTAAGAGTATTAAATATCTCGGCTCCGATGCACTTACGAGTATTACATTACATAACAAAACATCTTTATTTTGAATTATTCTTTCATAATTTACCACTTTTACTAATGGCCGCTCACCTTTAACCTTTTCGACGCTATGTCAGATATAAAGTCTAAACTCACACGCCAATGACAGCTAAACACCAACCTTACCTCATTGACACTCCAGTCTATTTTGCGCTGTCAACCATGACGGATATTTCCGTCGTTGGCGTTGAACCAGTGGTGCGGATATATCCGTCAATGGCGTGGAAAAGGTTAAAATGTATGACTTTCACAAATGACAACACTTTTACCCAAACCCATTTCACCTAAATCGGTTCAGCGGTTTAAGCGTGAACAGGTAACAGACAGACAGACAGAGAGACACACTATCGCATTTATAATATTAGTATGGATTCCAGCCCATTTGTGTCATATTGGATCCAGATCCGTTCATCCGTTCTGGCGATTCTGGGTAGGTCCCGGAAGAACCTGAATTTTGTACGTTTTTCACACAAAAATAGTCACCTGCATTAGGTACTTACCAACGATACTAGTAAATCAATTTTAAAATAAGAGGTGTTTTATGAAACAAGCTGAAGGACGTCAGCAAAATGTTTAGTTTTTCCTAAAATAAAAACATGTTAAACAATGTTATTTTTTTAAATGGTTTCCCTAAATACCTACCTACCAACCAAGTTTTGAAACTAATAGATTCTGAATATAGGTACTTACTTACTGGAATCCCAAAACTTAATATTCAAATTAAGATAGTTCTTTATTTTCACCACCTAGTTTGAAATTCAGTTAGGTCCTATTTTAGAAATGAGCTTTAAATTTCCGAAAATACTGACTAATGCATCAGACTATTTCTATGCAGTGCTGCTTTCTGTTATGAAAAAACACTATGTTCAGCCCACCACTTCGTCCGTGTCGATTTTGATTATCGTTATTCCCTTGGGAACTTTTATATTTTCAGGAATGAAAAGTAGCTCATGTCTTAATCCAGGGTACAAGGTATCTCTGTTCAAAATTTCATTCAGATCCGTCCAGTCGTTACAGCGTGAAGGAGTAACAAACTTTTGCATTCATAATAGGTAGTGGGAAAACTTTCCAAGTTTTCACCGCTGCATAGCAAACTAAGTCCCGCCCCTGTAGCTATAAATAGTTTGTAAAATTTCCCTTTTTACTGTTAATACTTTTTTTTTTGAAAATAATAATTTCGTGACACCAATAGTACGGTTCCAAAAATAGAATTTTGTCGTAACTCTTATTTTATCTGTGGCATTATGCCTATCTCTCAATCACGTATAGACTAAAAGAGAAGTAAATTAAATATAGTATGGTCTATCTAGGAGGAGCCCGGCGACAGCTCATATAAACGGGTATTACACCTGCTTTGAACTTTTCATAAATACGTAATTGATACAAACCTTGAGACAGTGCCGTTCAGTTTGGTCGGTTCAGTCATTTCAGTAATAACCTATAGGTAGGTACCTAGTTTTCTTTTACTTGTGGGTGATATGATATGTGATACATTGCTTGTAAGTATTTATGAATTGGACGTGTTGTTTGTGTTGAAAGATTGCGATCCGATCGGATTTATGATTTTGTACAAATCTAGAAAATAATGGTTGGCAATTCCAAGAATTTAGCAACCCGGTCCTGGAAATCCCAGGATTTTAGGTTTTTTCTAGTCGTTCCTTTGTGACGATTACCTACCTATTCAAACACAAGTGGAAGTGTAGCCAACCAGGTATCGACATCACTTTCTGCCACTATTTCCGATTCCCCACTGATTTGACGGTACACAATTCCGGACGCTTTTTAAAACGATCGATCCAGCCATTTGTTGCCTTAAAATCCGTGAATTGTAAGTTTTCAGTGACACAAACTTACCGACAGGCGCCTTTATTCCCAGGTCTTCACTTTCCCAATTTTGCACATGCCCCATTTTTCACATTCCCAGATCTTCACTTTCCCAATTTTTCGCAATTCCAGATCATCACTTTCCCAATTTTTCACATTTCCAGATCATCACATTGCCAAATTTTCACATGCTCAGTTCTCCACGTGCCCAATTCTTCACATGCTCAGTTATTCACATGCCCAATTCTTCACATTTTCAATCCTTCACATTTTCAGTTTTTCACAGTCCCAATTTATCAAATGCCCAGTTCCTCAATTTTCCAATTCTTCAACACCCCAACAAATGACAAGTACAGTCTCGACAAATGGCAAAATAATTACGTTAATTTTAACTAACGTGTATATTGTGATATACTTATTCGCTACATTTTTATGGTATCAATATTTTGTGTCACCTAAGTTTAGATAAAATGTATATTAACTGCTATAACTATAATTAAAATTGTGACGAAAATAGTTGTATTCCGCTTGTATATGCGTTACTCCCAAATAAAACTGCAAAAACGTACAAAAGTTCATTTACCCTTTTGAAGGAAAAAGTTGGCATGATGATTTCAAATTTTAAGTGTGGTTTCGAGATCACAACTTTAATGCGATCAGAGACGTATTTCCAGAGGCAAAAATAACCGATTGTTATTAACACTACCAAAAAGCTACATGGGCCAAATCAAAAGAACTGGAGCTATTGACATTTGAACAAGGGTACCTACATGATTACCAAATTATGTTGTGTGTTGGCCCACTTGCCCCCTCATTTAATACCCAAGGCATATTTGTCAGTTCAATAAAAAATGCCAAATGAAGAAAATTTACAAAAAAATCATGATTACTTTTGGAGCTTTTGGTTACAAAAAATAACTGGTGACATATTCACATGTTTCAATCAAAATGTCCGGACGACAAACTTTATAGAAGGTTGGCATCACAGGATGAATACCAAAATACCAAAACACCCAGCAATTTTGCTCTTTGTCAGTCTACTAAGAAAAGAAAGCAAATATCAGGATTTTCGTATTCGGCAAAGTCAATTGAATTGCTCGGGGAAAAAACGTAAAAAATACATTGTGAACTTAAATAACCAAATTAAAAATATTGTAAATGACTGCAGAATTGGAAAATATAAGTGCTCGATTGTTTAGATCGCTTAACTAAATTACCTACCCAATAGCGTGCAAATTAATATAACTAAGAACAATATTATACTGATTTAAGTTTTTGATTTTTATTTAAGTTAGCATTGAGCAAGTAGTTGGTTACTTCATTGTTCTATGAAAAAATATTTTTTTTACTGATAATAAATTCGTCGAACTTAAAATGACTTTGATTTATTATTTTTTGGTCAGTAGTATACTTCTCTGACTTTACTTTGAGTGACATAATAGTCATTGTGAAGAATTCGGCTTGTGAAAAACAGAGTGTGAAGAACATTGACATTAACATTATGATTGCAATAAATGATTGAGTATTGAGTAATGAGTAACTGGAACTGTGAAAAACTGAAAATGTGAAGAATTGAAAATGTGAAGAATTTGGTATGTTAATAACTGAGCATGTGAAGAATTAGGCATGTGGAGAACTGAGCATGTGAAAATTTGGCAATGTGATGATCTGGAAATGTGAAAAAATGGGAAAGTGATGATCTGGAAATGCGAAAAATTGGGAAAGTGATGATCTGGAAATGTGAAAAATGGGGCATATGCAAAATTGGGAAAGTGAAGACCTGGGAATAAAGGGACAGGCGGAGGTGTCGCTAGAATCACGTCCCTTAGTACGATATGCTCTTTTTCACCCGCGTAGGTAAGTACATAACTTCGTATTATGGTTTTAGAAGACGTATTTAAGCGGGACGCGAGTCGTATTAACCGTGAAAAAATGTATGAAAACAGGCCTTAAGTTGCAGGGACCGGCAGAAAATGGCGTATTATGCGGGAAATCGTATTAAACGTGATCGTATTAAGCGGGTTCTACTGTAGGTGTACCTCTATGCGTTTAGCCCTTCTAGAAATGCTATTAATACAGATTAAAATCCATATACCTATATCGATATTGAAATGTTGTATCATTTAACTATATTGTGTACCTACGCACAATAGCTACGTGTCGTGTAGTACACACAACATCACACCTAACTAACCATTAAAGACAGAGCAAAGAGAAAAAGAAAGAGATGTATATATGTGTATTATGTCAACAACATACGATTCTAGTGCGACTCTCTTTCATGCAATATTTCAGATTTCTGAAGTGTATAGCTAGATGTGTTGCTGTGTGTACCTAACTAGTAACTGGCTTGTTATATCGATTCCGCGGACTTCGCCCGGCGCGGCGGCGCTATTGCGCATGCCCGAGACATTATCCCCTTTGCCGCGGCCGGCGGTGCGGCGGCGGTGAGTGAAATCGACAGTCACTACTCACTAGTCACTCTAGCTAGTCAGTGAGGCCGCGGTTTCGAGAAAGAAAACAACCGCGTGTTGGTTGACAAGAGTTCAAGTATATTGCGGAAGTTATGTATAAAAGGAAAGTGGCAACATGATCCAAATGTTCCCTAAGGCTGGGTTTTTGGCTGGGGCGTCTAAAGTTTTAGGTATACCTATATTATAAAACCTACTTGCTGCTTTGTGTTTTATAATGTCAATAAATAGTCACTCGTGTAACTCGTGTTGCGTGATTCAACCTTTTTAGGGTTCCGTAGTCAAACTAGGAACCCTTATAGTTTCGCCATGTCCGTCCGTCCGTCCGTCCGTCCCCAGTCTAGCTCAGAGACTCATAGTACTAGAAAGCTGTAATTTGGCATGAATGTACATATTAGTCACGCCAACAAAGTGGTAAAATAAAATTTTGAAAAATATTTTTTTTTAATGCACCTCCCCTACACGTAACGTGGGGATGTCTTTTTTTTTCTTGCCTACCCCATAGTGTGGGGTGTCGTTGGATAGGTCTTTCAAAAATATTGCGGGTTTATGAAAACAATTTTTCGATTAAGGGATCCGTTTATGAAATATTAAGCTTTAAAGCGCTATTTTTTGTTAGAGTCAAGTGTCCCCCCCCCCCTACAGCCAAAACTACAAGTACTAAAAATCTGAAAAAAATCTTCAACGAAAGTGCATATAACGAATTTTAAAGGAAAACTATCACGGCTAAGTAGACATGATTAGTTCCTGAGATACAGGCGACTAAAGTGTTTATACCTACTAAAAATCATCTAAGACAGCGCCAAATAACTTTAAATAGAAAATTGGTTCATACATGTTGATTTTTGAGATAGTTTTTTGTGTTTGTCGTTACGGCTTCGGACCCGGTTTTAAACAACAAGCTTTGCTTGTTTATTTGTAACCATGTCGTGCAGTGCAGTAGGTAGTCTATTGTCTTTGTTTCTGTAGGTATATTGTTAGATTTGTAAGACTGTTTATCTCACGGTGCATTTAAGGCTAAAATAAATTTATCAGGATAGGTGTTGCCCGCGACTTCGTTCGCGCAGAAAAATAAAACATAGCCTATGTAATGACTGGATTTAGGGTGTGGGAAATGTTATCGCGCCCGGAGTTTTCATTAGTGTGGAACATTTTTGTCAGCTATGCGATTTAAGTGTCGGTTCACAACTTTTGAGTAGAATAAAAAGACGACTACATTTAATATTGGTTACGGCCATTACTGACAAAGGGTGATGACTGATGAGATAAAAGTAAACAGATTAAATACATTACACCCCTTGAGATCCCATAAAGGGATAGGTTCGCCTTTGTACATTCCAATTCTGTAAATATTGTATTTGATTTTCTGTTTTTTGTACCATAAAGTGTTTACATACATACATACATATATACACATAAGATACCTTACCAAACTTTCATTATATCCTCAAATAAATACAGAGCTGTACAGTCAAGGACTTTTGTTAAGCCACTATGGAACCCTGTCGCATAACGTTGATCATTAATTTTAGCGTAATCTCTTTTATATGGTTTGACGCTGTCATTATGACAGGGTTCCATAGTGACAACAATTAAAGTCCTTGACTGTACCTATAGGTGACCAGAATTGTTTCAAACAAATATATATCTATTTCGTCAACCAGGTATAAGCAAGTATTAAATATTCGTATATAGTGTGGTGTTTAAGTATGATACGTGGCATTTTTTTAATTTAGCTATGGTAATAGTAGTTTATGCAATAGTTTTATAAGAGAGGTCAAAAAAGACGAGTGGCGTGCGTGTAAAGGAAGACGCCACGAGTGTTTTTTGACTTTGTTATACTTACACCGTTGCATACAATACTTTTTCTACGACTAGGTTTCAAATGAGATGCAAAATTAAGTGAAAAAACGTACGAATGAATGAAGCACCGAACAGAACAGAACAACAAACGAGCGGGAAACAAGAAAATGACAAAATTTGTGTCTATGGTTTAAGTACATTGTTTTTAAATTGACGGAAAGGAAAATACACATAATTTACATTTCCAAAACTTTTTAATTTGACGAATCAGAACACTTCACCAAATTAAATCCACCAATCACAATACACATCGACTGTCAATCGGTACTTTAGGAATTTTAAATCTTTAAAAAAAAAAACGTTGTTTGGTATCAACCAACCAGAATACAGCTATTTTAAAATCGATCAAGGAGGTAACAGAATTAATTTTTCAAAACATTAGGTGTTTTTTAGTCCCTATTTCACAATCGTTAAAATATGATTAAATCGATTGTGTAACGCTAAGTTAGGCCTAGCGTTTTATCTCAAAAACGCACAAGTGCTGGGCATAGACTAGATAGACTTTTCTATGGATTATTCGACATATTATGTATGGTCTTATATTAGTGTTCATGACTATATAAATGACAGATAAAAGTACCTACAGGAGTAGGAAAAATTGTTTGTACACCTCGGTTGGATGGTTTTTCCTATTGCATGTCATTGTATGACAAAACACGTGGCACTCACCTTACTTGCTACTATTAAGAACCTTGTAACCAAGTTTTCAAGCCAATAAATATAATATTCTATACAGGGTGTTACAGAAATACCCGTAAAGCCGAAGGGGGTTGAATGGTGCCTTATAACAAATCCATTTACAATATTCGAAAACCGTACTATCACCGTATGATTTACCGGCAAAAAATAAAACCATTATTTTTTTGATTGATGTGCAAACCCTATTTCAGTAAAATTAAAGAGTAAACTACGCAAAATGTTTATGTACATTTTTACCTAATTCGTGAAACGATAAAGAGACATACTAACAAAATATACAGAATTCGATTAGATAGTCCCCTAGATAGATAGATTGTCCCCTGATATTTATATTTATTTATTTATAGATAATTACAAGTCGAGTTTTGGAAGATTTTAAAATACCTAACCTAACTTAGAAACCTAAACACTAACTTTTTCGTAATGACCGTAAAATTTACAGGAACGGCTCAAAGTGAGCGCCGCCTTGCTCAATGCACAATCTCGCTCGTCGGCATATCGCTTAGTGGCGTTTCGCACCATCGCGCGTGAAGAAATTTGAGGAAGACCGCCTGATGACTCCAGTACAGAACGTCGGGCTGGCCAGCAGCAGCAGCCAGAATACAGCGCTAGGCTAGCCAGCTCAAGATACACCGGGCACACCGGCGCAGGTGGAACAAGCGGAGCAACCAGCGGCCCCCTCCGGTGGTTATGCTACGACCACTCTCGTGGGGACCAGCCAGCCAATGCGTACAGCCATGCAGCTGGATCATGGACGCGGGGTGGGCGGAGTTGGAGGCGGAGGGGGATGAGGAGTAACACTAACCGGAAGTTTTTGGCAGGAAGTTCATGTCATGTCAGGAACATATCATTTTGCAAAAGGCTCTTTTTTCCGAAACTGTAAATAATTTTGAAAACACTAGTATGAGATTTTTCCAAGACCGAAATTGGCTTCAGAGATAGTTGGGGTCAATTACGGCTTAATTAATACACAGGTTAAAAGTTATATTGGAGGCAATATCAAGCAGCTACACAATCGATCCGGAAAAATATCATAAATATGCATTGCATACTGCACGCTTAATTACGTCGACTTGTACACATAGCACCCAATGACCCGAACCATGCGTAAAGTCCTCGTGCATGGTTCAATAATAATTAAAAATGCATTGTTGCCTATTGAACAACTATCAAAAGAAGCTGCAGAGGCACGGAATAAACATTTATACGTATTCAAGTCGTCCTCTCCTCGCCAATTTTGCCGTGCCCAACAGGGTCCACAATTAAGTTTTATTATATAACAACTAAAACTTAAGTTAACCTAATATCATGTAAACTAATATTGTGGAATGCAATAAATGATTGAGTATTGAGTATTGATTATTTTAGATCTTACAGACACAATTTTTTAATAGACTTTTACTGAAATATGACACGCCTCGACCAGAAATCCTCTTTTAAAAAGGTCGACAGATCTTTGGTCGGTACTGTCACCACAAATGACTTAAAATTAACCTTGTGGCGGGGCTCCAACCACTCGACCCTAGGAGTGACTCCGGTCTTAACTCGTACATACTCTACGAGATCCTTCGCCTCCGTAGAGTAATGTTATCGGGACACGTAGGTACAACTGCGTCGTGGGCGTAGCTGGACACAGCAAGTGGTTCGGTCCGGTCGGCGCGGTGCCACACAGGTTCCTCGGGGCAGGCTTCCTCTCCGCCAGGGTAAAACCATATTTTTACCATTATTATATCACATTAATTCTGATTTCACTCTGGCAACAGAACGTTGCCTATCTAACGGAAAACGATTCCACTCGTTCTAAATGGAAACAAAAGAAGAGTGAAAGCCAAACATGACGACTGTTTTGTGATGTTTGTATAAGGTTACATAGAATAAGAAAACCTGCGTTAAAAATTGTGTGAATAATAAAAGATATAAAATTTGTAAGAGTTACATTTGAATAAACTTCTCCTGTGGTTTAGTCGGAGTCAGTACAAACGTTTTGAAATAACACGAGTAAAATTTAATAGTTCCGTTAACTCTGATAATCTTGATTTTGAAATAGGAATCAAGAGTAAAGAAAGGACTTGCTGGTCACTAGCGTGAGTGTAGATTTGATTTAATTTGGTGTAGCCTTTAAAACATTAATTATATGTGCGTAAAGGCCCACCGAAGTTTGCTGGTGAGAACAGGAAATCTTAAGTAACCAAATGTATCCTGTTTGTATATTGGGTCCGAGCCACAGAGCATTTAGTCTTTATTGGTCGTTACAAATGGGTTGCTATGGTCACGTATAAACAACAGCCACTATTCAATCATTCTCTTAAGATCCATTCATCAGATCTATGATGTATCTAATGAAATATTTTTTTCTAACTAGATCCATTACGCGGAAGTATGGATCTAATGAGATATTATTTGTCACCTGATACATCTTCCTACCCAGTTGCAAGAAATGGATCTACGGAGAATATTTTTCTCAGTAGATACATTGCCCATCTCTGGAACAGATCTAGGGAGAAAACTTTCTCAATGGGTCCATTTATTCATTTGTCCATGTATCTAATGACATCATTATTCCCGCTAGATCCATTTTATCAGATCCATACTAGATCTGGTGAGACTTTATTCTCATTAGATCCATTGATGCTACCGATAGTGGATCCACTGAGAACATATTCCCACTAGATCCATTTTATCAGAGCCAGTATGGATCTGGTGAAACTTTATTCTCACTAGATCCATTGATGCTACCGATAGTGGATCCACTGAGAACATATTCCCGCTAGATCTACTCGTCTCATAGACTACATCGTTAACTCTCTTTAGATAGAATGATGAATTGGCCACTTGTAGCATTAGTCATGATAATAAAATACCGGTACTTGTATTGCTTGGCTAGCCAGCTCAAGATACACCGGGCACACCGGCGCAGGTGGAACAAGCGGAGCAACCAGCGGCCCCCTCCGGTGGTTATGCTACGACCACTCTCGTGGGGACCAGCCAGCCAATGCGTACAGCCATGCAGCTGGATCATGGACGCGGGGTGGGCGGAGTTGGAGGCGGAGGGGGATGAGGAGTAACACTAACCGGAAGTTTTTGGCAGGAAGTTCATGTCATGTCAGGAACATATCATTTTGCAAAAGGCTCTTTTTTCCGAAACTGTAAATAATTTTGAAAACACTAGTATGAGATTTTTCCAAGACCGAAATTGGCTTCAGAGATAGTTGGGGTCAATTACGGCTTAATTAATACACAGGTTAAAAGTTATATTGGAGGCAATATCAAGCAGCTACACAATCGATCCGGAAAAATATCATAAATATGCATTGCATACTGCACGCTTAATTACGTCGACTTGTACACATAGCACCCAATGACCCGAACCATGCGTAAAGTCCTCGTGCATGGTTCAATAATAATTAAAAATGCATTGTTGCCTATTGAACAACTATCAAAAGAAGCTGCAGAGGCACGGAATAAACATTTATACGTATTCAAGTCGTCCTCTCCTCGCCAATTTTGCCGTGCCCAACAGGGTCCACAATTAAGTTTTATTATATAACAACTAAAACTTAAGTTAACCTAATATCATGTAAACTAATATTGTGGAATGCAATAAATGATTGAGTATTGAGTATTGATTATTTTAGATCTTACAGACACAATTTTTTAATAGACTTTTACTGAAATATGACACGCCTCGACCAGAAATCCTCTTTTAAAAAGGTCGACAGATCTTTGGTCGGTACTGTCACCACAAATGACTTAAAATTAACCTTGTGGCGGGGCTCCAACCACTCGACCCTAGGAGTGACTCCGGTCTTAACTCGTACATACTCTACGAGATCCTTCGCCTCCGTAGAGTAATGTTATCGGGACACGTAGGTACAACTGCGTCGTGGGCGTAGCTGGACACAGCAAGTGGTTCGGTCCGGTCGGCGCGGTGCCACACAGGTTCCTCGGGGCAGGCTTCCTCTCCGCCAGGGTAAAACCATATTTTTACCATTATTATATCACATTAATTCTGATTTCACTCTGGCAACAGAACGTTGCCTATCTAACGGAAAACGATTCCACTCGTTCTAAATGGAAACAAAAGAAGAGTGAAAGCCAAACATGACGACTGTTTTGTGATGTTTGTATAAGGTTACATAGAATAAGAAAACCTGCGTTAAAAATTGTGTGAATAATAAAAGATATAAAATTTGTAAGAGTTACATTTGAATAAACTTCTCCTGTGGTTTAGTCGGAGTCAGTACAAACGTTTTGAAATAACACGAGTAAAATTTAATAGTTCCGTTAACTCTGATAATCTTGATTTTGAAATAGGAATCAAGAGTAAAGAAAGGACTTGCTGGTCACTAGCGTGAGTGTAGATTTGATTTAATTTGGTGTAGCCTTTAAAACATTAATTATATGTGCGTAAAGGCCCACCGAAGTTTGCTGGTGAGAACAGGAAATCTTAAGTAACCAAATGTATCCTGTTTGTATATTGGGTCCGAGCCACAGAGCATTTAGTCTTTATTGGTCGTTACAAATGGGTTGTTATGGTCACGTATAAACAACAGCCACTATTCAATCATTCTCTTAAGATCCATTCATCAGATCTATGATGTATCTAATGAAATATTTTTTTCTAACTAGATCCATTACGCGGAAGTATGGATCTAATGAGATATTATTTGTCACCTGATACATCTTCCTACCCAGTTGCAAGAAATGGATCTACGGAGAATATTTTTCTCAGTAAATCTAACGTGTTGTCATGGATCTAATGAGAAGTAAATAATGTTTAGTCAAGATCACCAACATACCCGTACATATATAAGTTTTAACATCGTAATAAGGTATGTATACATATTTTTGAGACTGGTATACAGACATATTGGTGTTGCTGACTGTACTTGGGGATATTAAAATAAAATCTATTTAGCCAGATAAATTCTCCGTGAATATTATAACTTAAGTTTACATCACCATTTCTGGAAATTACCAGCTCTTAACCACTTCAATAGCTTGAATTGGCCATTTATAAAACAATATTTTTATAATTTACCACTTTCGAAAATGGTTATTCTAGTCAGATTTCATTCAATTTTAGAACAGCATTTCCAGTAAGGTTAATTCAAGAAACAGTTATTTTAGGAAGTAATACTTATTGAGAAAATGTTATTTTACAAGACGGGTAATGCCAGATGTGAGTATTGTTAGAAGTGTGTATTTTGTGTGGTGAACATTCTGCGTAGCCATCGGACATTTTATGACATTATTAATACTAATTAGTCATTTGTGTACAGTCGACGCCATAAATATAAATAAATAAATAAATAAATAAATTAATTTATTTAAGTTCACTCATTGTTCAGTTTACCTAAGCAAATGATAAGTAGCTCTGTAATATGACAAACAGCAGTGACAAGTACCGGTATTTTATTATCATGACTAATGCTACAAGTGGCCAATTCATCATTCTATCTAAAGAGAGTTAACGATGTAGTCTATGAGACGAGTAGATCTAGCGGGAATATGTTCTCAGTGGATCCACTATCGGTAGCATCAATGGATCTAGTGAGAATAAAGTTTCACCAGATCCATACTGGCTCTGATAAAATGGATCTAGTGGGAATATGTTCTCAGTGGATCCACTATCGGTAGCATCAATGGATCTAATGAGAATAAAGTCTCACCAGATCTAGTATGGATCTGATAAAATGGATCTAGCGGGAATAATGATGTCATTAGATACATGGACAAATGAATAAATGGACCCATTGAGAAAGTTTTCTCCCTAGATCTGTTCCAGAGATGGGCAATGTATCTACTGAGAAAAATATTCTCCGTAGATCCATTTCTTGCAACTGGGTAGAAAGATGTATCAGGTGACAAATAATATCTCATTAGATCCATACTTCCGCGTAATGGATCTAGTTAGAAAAAAATATTTTATTAGATACATCATAGATCTGATGAATGGATCTTAAGAGAAT
This sequence comes from Acleris laterana, assembly GCA_963966035.1. Classification (NCBI taxonomy): domain Eukaryota; kingdom Metazoa; phylum Arthropoda; class Insecta; order Lepidoptera; family Tortricidae; genus Acleris; species Acleris laterana. The sequence continues at coordinate 14,080,611 of OZ014457.1, read as the reverse complement.
GATTGGCCACTATTGGTTCAATATTATTTCTCTCGTCTGTTATACTTTATTTACTTTTAATACATTTAAATACAAAAACAAGTTGAATAATAATAAAATATAACACAACTAACCTATAATATAAATCCCTTCATTACCCCCACTTGCGGCATCGTGCCGAGGACACTCGCAGCCCGCAGGCCTCGCAGCGTTACCCCGTTGCACTGCGATGCTAAGTCTTTGGGCAAAAAAGGAGCCTTGCCTGTGGTCGCCAGAGACACCTATTAATTTGTCTGACACTTCTTTAATCATTTTTTTTGTGTAATTTAGAATGTCGTTTTGACATTTCGTAAAATGATTTTACCTGTCATTAAATTATCATTGAAACATTGAATTGCGTCATTTCGAATTCTCAAGCTTAAGACAATTTAATCAGGCAAGTGCATAAAGTGCTGATTGTATCTTAATACCAAAACATAAACGAGGTTACATGAATTATTTTATACTTACTTACTTCATCGACTTAACAAGTAGCTGACGACGGTCATCAAATCAACCGAAGGCGGAATTTGGTTACCACTAGTGCCATCTAGTCGATGTGGGCGGAACTACCAGGCGATACGGTCTGCCGTCGCTGGCGGAAAAGGTAATCTGTGAAACTATGTAAAGACTAAAACTGAAGCCATGAATATTGCGCTCTGTCGGTCACCATTGACAATTCGATTACACGTGAAAATAGAATAACGAACATTATGTTATGAGATTAAATCCATCGCAATGCGTACACATAATAAAATGTTCGTAAAGTATTATGAAATTTAATAGAAAAAGTAGTAATTTCGCAAAACTTTGAACTTTAAATTCGGTCGTCTCAACACATTCACTGTCTTGCCTTTGCCCAACGGCCATTTGTTGCAAGTTGCATTGTATGATAACGAGTTTCAACTGTCTTAGGGCTGATTTTTCAATCTCCAGATAACACTATCTGTCAGTTAAATTGTAGCTCTGTCCTTTTCTTTGTCATAAGAAAGATGAGGACAGAGCTACAGTTTAGGATTTAGACGGGTTTACGTCAATTCGGCCGTCCTACCAACGTAATAATTAATTTTATCTACATCCATATCATAACTTCAATATAATATGTTTAGGGGCGATACGCAAATGCCCTACAGTAAACTGTTTGTAGTTGTACAGTCACGAGATTTAATTTGGTACCCACCTTAGGTCCAAAGTCAATCTGACATTCTACAACAAAAAGGTTGAGTTACAAATGACTTGACATCTCTAATGATAATGACATTGACGACATCAATCATATTTTTCTTGAAATGGGTCCCAAATTAACGCTGGTGGCCGTACTTTAATGTCAACATTAAAATATTACATGTTATTAAAGTATCGGTTATTGGTGTAGTTGCATCATAATGTTCACTTTAAAGTGTCAGTAACCAATACTTTAATGTGAACATTAAGATACAAGGCAACAACAGATACTGGTTTCTCACATATATGTTGATAAAGAAATGTATGCGACTGTACGCATAATTAGGCATTATGCACCATACATTTTCCTTTTACTTCAGTGGTAGTAAACGTCGGCAGTTTACATCTTGACTGTTCACTATTAGATATTCTGATTATTCGCAGTACCTTTTGAACGAAATAAGACTATTTTTTTCATATCAAAAGACACTGTCAAAGGAACTACTGCGGATAAGACAGATATGCCTTTTCAACTATAGTCCAATTTTCCTCATTAAGTACATTATTCTAAAACATACCTTACGGATATTATTGCTGGGTATACGGTTTGGCCTAAAATCGTTTGTTATAAATTCTAGCTATAGAATATATTTTTAGAAAAATGAAATGAAGAAAAGTGGTCTATTATAGTTGCAAGTTAGAACCATAGTTGTCTGGTTTTACTGTTCCCGTCCTAAGCAGCCATAAGAACGCTAATATGCGTAATTGCGTAAAATTATATCGAACAAGGAAATAAAACAATTCGACAAACTTTCAAATTTTTCTTTAATCAATAATTTAAAGCTTACAGGAGACATATTGATGTAAGTAAGCGGCCGCGCGCCGGGGCGCGACACGACCCGACAAACTGAAATTTCGCCACTATACACAACTACATAAGAACCAAAATCGCCTGGCGCATCTAATGCGGGGGCGTGGCCAAGTCCTCGCAACTCATGTCATGATTGCTTCACACTTCAACTCCATCAATGACAATTCTTTAAAACCTGCGCAACACTAATCCAAAATATCGGTTTAAAAAAAAGGTAGGGACTATCATTAATATTGGGCCATTGACGATTATTGCTATGCTCCTAGTCTCGAAGAACGAGCCGGGAAAGATGTCGATGTCAATATTAGTGGTAGTCCAGTCGACTCGTGGGTACCGCGGTGGTCATTCACACAAAGGCATAAGGCGAAATAAAGGTATACGCGGTTGGTTGGTGTCTCGACCGACACTTGGACGGTAACAAACCCTAACCACTGTCCGAGGTGTCCCAGAAATGATAATTGACGCAGACCCGCGGGTCTCAACTAGTTCAAAAACCAACGGGGGGAAACCACAAATCGCTAAAACGTCGTACTCACTGGAAATCGTAAAACGTTTAAAAAAATATACCTTCAGTGGAGTTCCAACGCAGCCAGCTAGGTCGGTAGATCGCGGAGGAATCCAAAATAGTTTACAAAAGTGTTTCTACATAGCAACGGTAAACGAAGACATTTCCTTCAAGTAAACGAAAATCCTTAACCTCCTCTCGAAAATGACGTAGTAACAAAAATGCTAACAAACACAACCGTAGATATACATAATATAATACATATATACTTCATATTCCAACTGAGTCACTCGCACTACGCATTCGCTCGCCACTCACTCGGAACTTCATCGGTCACAGTCAGCCTCGAGTGCCCTCAGTCTGTACACCGCTCGAAACGCATCGCAAATCAGTAATCATTTGAAAGATAAAGAATTCAGTCATCTATATTGCCTGGCTACTAAAATATACGCCGGTAATTCGCTAAGAACGCTACGACCGGAAGATATTTAGTAACCTCTAGTGGTATAGAATTAAATCTAATCCTATGGCTTTCATAAAATCGGAAATTAGGCGGCACATTCAAGTATCATTTCGTTTCATTCATTGCCTCATTCATTTGTCATTGCATAAGGTGTTCATTTATATCTAAGTATATCTCCATTCATAGTCGACATTGGAAGGGAGCCGAGTCGGGGTTAAAAAAAAATACATTTAAGATATGCGACGTAATCTAAGAGTAAACTCACTATTAAAAGTAATACATCAAAAATGACCCCAAACATCAGCTACCTCGTACAAGGCAGTACCGTTCAGAACTGGCAGTTATTATTATTGCTTTTTTTTAATATTGAAAAGGTCTTACAGCAAAAAATTGCATCTAATACAGGTATAAGAGGTATCTGTTCCGTCACTGGGATTTGAAGCTATTCATAGAAATACGTATCGGTAATATACGGATTTTTGGAGGGAAGACACAAAAACTCCGTCCCTTTACTTTCTCAACCTCGTATATGTTAGAATAGTTATAAAGGAAAGTAGTTTTTATTCTTTAGGAAACACGAGTTTTTTCCTTCCCTTTTCGCATCTAACAATTCGATCAAAAACGAGGTTGATTTTAGTTGAAAGTAAAGGGACGATTTGGAAAAAGAAACTCGTAATGACATCCGCTGAATTTTAAGTGATGTCCACAGAGATCACCTGATTTCGAACACCTGGGTTCGAATAATCGTCAAACACTTTACTGAATGAATCACGTCAACAAAAGTTTTCTGCCGAAGTCTTGTAGTTTTCACGAAACCCTGAACTTTTACAACGTAGATTAAGTCAGGATGAAGTTGTAACAAATTGATACATTCTATGAAGAGACTTCATGTAACAAGAGTAAACCGAAATCAATACATAATCGATCCTATCAGGGTTTCTTGACTGAGTTCGACATGTAAATAGTCTTCTTTATATTATAACGACAACATGATGTTCGAACCAAAGCGTGCGTAGTCAATGATTCGTTTGTAACAGTAACAGTACTTTAGTGGGCGAATGAATCCCTATCTTGCCACGTGACGGAAAATACAGAGCTTACGTCCTGTTAACGTTCTTAATAATTTTGGAGATGCTTTTAGATATTTTAGTGTGGATAGTGCTCAAAGGTTAATATATCATTCTTGAGTTTTGTTCATAACTGCAATGAGCTCTATATCTAAAAATGCATCTTCAAAATGATCTAAGGCTGCCTAATATGACTCTTCAATACCATCGCGTTTTGAGTATAATTAATATTCAGTATCTTTAAAGCAATACTGTAGCTTTCTTTAAAGTTTGAATCGAGTTATCTTAGTCATTTGGATGTTTTGGATATATTCGTCAATCAGTGATCATAGTCATGCATGATTACAGCTGTTTAAAATATATAAATATCGTTACTACTTTGGAAAGAACTCGTATCTGATATTTCGAGATGTATCAGTTTGAACTTAATTCACTACAAGTTTAATTTTGAAATCGTACGTCACGAAATATGAGATACGAGGTTTTTTCAAAGCAATTACTATATGTAACATTAAAATATTGTTTCGTGCCATTCCGTGAACCACAGTTTCCATCGTATTTTTAAAATAAGACACTTACAGTATGGAGGCCATTAAAAGGTAAATACAATTTTAAAACTGCTATGCGGCATCTAAATATAGAATATGCAAAAATACTAGCTAGCTTTCTTTTGAACTATATCATAGATGACTTATGAATTTAAACGTAACATTTTCGACACCAGGGGGCCTAATATGCCTGTGTTTATCGCGTGATAAATTTTGGATAAGGCATCCGTCACCTTCTGACAGGTGAATAAGTACACGTGTCAAAAAGTGACGGATGCTTTATCCACAGTTGACACGCGATATAGACGCAGCCACAATATGCCCGCTGTAAACATAATAATATTATGTAAACTAGAATTGAAGAATCCCATGCAACGTCCCTCGTGCCGTATTATGTATCAATCACCGTGTAAAGTTGATTATTTCCAGATTTGACGTCACGTTGGGCGACACATAGGACATACCTACATACCCCCTTACTAATAAACGTTGAGTAACGGTGGTATAGCTATACAATGTTTTGTCTTTATCTGTCATCGTGACATTTGAATTTGACAGATAAGGACAAAACATTGTATAGCTATACCACCGCTACTCAACGTTTATTAGTAAGGGGGTTAGTGTTTAATTTTTATAATTTCGTCAGCCACGCTGCGATTACAATACTTTCAGAGTGTTCTCAGTGTTATGATTACAGCTATTTTTAAATCGAATAAGTACATTGATTGTTTAAAGTCAAGATTACCGATGAAGTAACATAATCTGTATGATTAATGTCAGTTCTTATTTATGGTTTGCTCACTAAAACGATAAAGAAGCACAAGCAAGTCTCAATTGAGTCTTAATCATATTGCCATTTGATCTACATAAATACATTTAAATTTCTAAAAAGGTTGTACATAAAATTACAATGGTTTCTGGTCATATTCAGAATTTTTCAAGCCTCCAAATACTATCAGAGAAAACATATTTCCTTCAAAACACGGATAAGAATAGACTCTTAAGACAATAACGTATTACCTCAAACAATGATTCGGGTTTAGTCATGTTTAAACGTTCCTGGCGAGAAATTGCAGACATTTGATATTTAAAAAAGTCGCCAATACAATTTGCAACTTCACATCTTTAATTTGGGTTCACTCGATAGCCATAAAAACTTGCATTCGTCTAAAGCGCTCAAATTCCAGCTCCTCACGCTTCAAATAAATCAAGCTGGGTTAAAAAAAATAAGTACAGGAAAAAAAATACAGTAAAAATGGGTGACAACTTTGGTACATGCAGAGAAATGGCCGATCACAAATCGACATACGTCCGAGAGAGGCGTAACCGTAATTACGATTACTTCGCTGCCGTGTAGTCATTTTTTTGTAGTCACAAATAATTTACTCGGCTCTAATAAGCCTATACTGACACGGCGAACCGTTCCAATCTTGAAAACCGACCGTTGAAAGGTTAACTTTAAAAAAACGTTTCTCACAATCATCATATTCAAATATTGAAACGGTTCATTACAGAACAGCCGTCGTCTCGCTCTCCGGGCGCACGCTAGAGGGAGCTGTCAAGACGCCAAGCGACCATAGACGTGCTAATTTATAATACAGTGGCGGCTCTAGAATTGGATAGCGGTTTTTCTTGAGTTTATATTACCGTGGATCAATTAAAATGTTGAATACAGTTAGAACTTTGTCATTATCGCATTGACTAATGCTCTTTACCAATAATCGGTTTAAAGTTCAATATGACAAGGCACTAAATGGCTTAACATTTTCTTTGGTCACATTTTTTGACACTTTAGGGCTTACAAAGTTTAAGTATTTTGATGTCTATGGATATTTAAATCAAATATAAAGTAGGTTTATAGACAAATTCAAGAATTTTGTATGTAATAACAAGATCATATAGCCATTTACATGGTCAATTTTCATTACACAATGGATATTTGTAACTTTAATCGTGTTTTAATGATGTAGTCCTCATTAAATATATCGAAACATATTATTTATTCTGTAATTTCGATAGTATTGTTGCATCGATAACGTCTTTGCGGGTCGGTCGAGTGGATGCTTGAATCCTTGTGTATTGTTATTGTTTTTAGTAGATTCATATCATATTACCGACATGTAAATCCGAAATGTCAATTGTGATTAGTAAACCAAATAAACGTCCTGTAAACCTATTCCTTAAACGTTCTGTCAAATGGAAACGTCACAGTGACAGATAAGAACATTTTTAATCACATTATAGTTTTGCCGTTCTAAGGCGCCGTTTTGACACCTGTCACATCCGTACAAAATATAACCTCAAACACATGTTTTGTACTAAGATGACAGCTGTCAAATCGAGCCTCTTAGAACGGTAAAACTATAGTTATTATGCAGAAGGAGTTTAGTATGTAAATTTTGAACCATAAAGCTTTGAACGCAGTAAAATGTGAGGTGAATAAGTGTATCTAGAGCCGCCACAGTGATGACAGTGATGACAGTGATCGGGTAGTCCTGGTCAGTGCTCAGTGCTCAGTGCTCAGTTCCGCAGCGGCGGCGCGGGCGAGTGGTGGTGGCGCTCCAGGTCCTCGAGCGAGAGCGCGTTGGGCACGTGCACGGAGGGCAGCTTGCCCGCCGACGCGCGCGCCAGCAGCTCCGGCGAGAACCAGCGCGCCAGCTGGTTGTCGCCGCCCGCCGACCCTACCGCGCCGCCCAGCTCTACAACCCACAACCGGCCGCATCAGCTGACTACCGACCTTATCGCGACATCATACACCACTCCTCTATTATGCGTTCAAAATACGTCACCAATGACTAGCGTTACCCGTGGTACTACGTGACAGCGATGACAGCTGTTCATTTTGAAAGATGTTCCAAAGTTCAAACTGTCATCGCTGTCACTTACTACCACAGGTAATCCTAGTCATTTGCCTTTCGGCTTTTGAACCCATCTTAGAGCACTTTTAATATGTGTGTAGATAAAGTATTGTACGCGACTCCGCGTAATTGGCATCACAAAACTCGTGTGATCTATTATGAAACTCGCCTTGCAGCTCGTTTCATAAACCACATTCATGTTGTAATACCTGTCATTACGCAACCGTCACGTAAACTACTATTTCAACGCCCGACATCCGCTATGTCACTCGCACGCCAAACGTGTCAAAGTCGCGACGCGGAATGCTTTATATTAAAAAAAAAAAACAATATACCTAATGAATTTAAAATGAGAAATAATATAATAACACATCGATTGCAATACATTCGATTTCTGTTTTCGATGTTGATTGATTTCAGATAACAATAAATATTAAAAGAAGCGCATGAAAATATTCATTTTCGAAATTACTCGACGCTGTTTTAGAAAGAAACGTATTAACCTTTCATTGAGCAACTTGAGCCACCTTTTTCCATTAATTTGATAAACCGAGCAACAGCACGAGTGCAAATATGAATAAAGTTCAGAGACCCATCGATACGTAGATACAACTATTATATAAAAGAAGAAACTGACTGATCGATCATCGCTCAGCCGAAACAGCTGGAGCTAGAAACTTGAAAGGAATATTTCTTGGACATGCCAGAAGTGCGCAAAAAAAAGTTTATACGAAAATCAACCATCATCGGTAAGAAATAGAGTGAGAAGCGGGAAACTAATTATATGCGTAAAAAGTTAAAGGGACACTAGTATATAATAAAATACTATAAACAACAGAAGTAAAACTGCATTTTACAGCAAATTAAAAGAATCTGCAAATAAAATAAAACAAAACCGGAAACACTCCCTAGACTGAGTGAGATTCTTTGTATACCAGAGACAGATCAATTAAATTGTGTAACTTAGTTTCTTTTCAGTTTCAACTATCTTAATAAATATTTTTACATGGTATAAACTACACTTGGGAGCAAAAAAATCGAGCCACTTAGTACTGAATTTCCATAGAAAGTGGCTCGATTTCTTTGCTCCCAGCTATATAGTCACTTCCCGCAGTCTGTCCCTCTGTATGTACGCTTAGATCTTTGAAATTACGCAACGGATTTTAATGCGGTTTTCATCAATAGATAGTGATTCAAGAGCAAAATTTCTATGTACAGCCACGAGATTTAATTTCGTACCCATCTTAGGTCCAAAGTCAATCTGACATTCTACAACAGTAAGGTTGAGTTTCCTAAAAGTTACAAATGACTTGACATCTCTAATGACATTGACGATTTCAAGCATATTTTTCTTGAAATGGGTCCCAAATTAATGCTCGTGACCGTACCACTAATAGGGAATATCCATGGATTTTTTAAATCGCACTTCTCAACTAAAAAAAATTAAATACCGTAGAAGAGACCAAAAGTGAAATTTAAATTTAAATCGGTCGAGAATTACGGATGATGGTCATACACACACAGATTTAGGTTCCCGTCTTTCCTGTGGACATACCCGAAGTTAACCTGTTTAAGGCCTAATTTTCTCACTGAACCCACATCCGCTTAAACGGCGTCACGTCTACTTTAGTCCTATCAAATAAATACATAACTTATATGCACACGAGCCCTTAACTATTAACCACAGCAGAGACAACATCTTCGCCTAAGTGTGCAAAATGTGGTTACAGAATTATCAAAAAGTTTTTATAGTTGTTGGAAATTCTGTAGCTCTGCCTACCCCACTCTGGGAATAAAGGCGTGAGTTTATGTATGTATGTATGTAGACAACTTTTTTTTTTTTTTTTTTTATGGCATAGAGAAGGCAAACGAACACACAGGCCACCTGATGGTAAGTGGAAACTGTGATCCATAGACATTCGCACTCACAAGACTGCAATGCAATCCTAAGACTGCAAATGCGTTGCCAACCCTGAGGACTAAGATAGAATGCCTCTATGCTAGTTATTTCACCGGCTGTCTTATCCCCAAACCGGAACACAACAATGCGAACACTGCGGTTTGGCGGTAGGTTAATGGATAAGATGGTGGTAGCGATCCGGACGGACCCTGCACAAGGTCCTACCGTCCTGTTTTTGTGATTGTGTATGAACCCATAAGCATTTTATACCGCTAATTAGACGGCGATTAGAAAGAGAGATCCGATATGCACTGTGACGTCACGTAGCACGGCGGCCATATTGTTGATATACGTAGTGACGTGAAAGAGCACTTTTACGTGTAGTAATCCAGCCTTAACATTTTGATATGGTTCTCTCTGGTTTTTCTTCTTGTCCTCCAAGATTACTTACAACTTAAGCTGTTATTACAAGTTCCGCGTTTTACTTTCATCCAATAACTATCAAGAGGTTATGGGCCCAGCACGCTTACACTGTTTTGCTAGAAGGAGATAGGAACAACAAATCTTTTTTGCTTATATCTTGGTTATTTTTATAGCTTTTCCAAAAAATCTTGTTTCGTCATCCGTTTGTTACATGAATTAGATTTTATTAAAACTGATAAAAAAGCCATGAATATTCCCTATTCTAGATTATGTATGGGTATCAAAGAAAACTCACATTAACCGAAGCGAAGTGAGGGCAGGCCGCATATATGAATTGAAATGCTCTTTGTGTTTATTTTGGACACGTACGACTTTTTGTATCTCAATGAAATAAATCCTATGACTAAAGATCGGTGACCGGTAGCAATTTTTCGACGAAAGTATAACATGGATATGATTCTATTTAAATTTGCACAAAAACTGTATGCAGTTTTACTATCGAGGTTTTAACACTTCTTAAACGATGAAACATCGGTTTACAACTACGCACCTCTCACAAGTTGAAGTAGAAAGGTCATTCTCTTTATATAAATGGAGCCTCAATGTTAAAGGGAAAATTTTACTATATTAATTTCAGTTTTTAACAATATTGGGTAAAAATCAGAATAAATGTCCAGTTAAAGAGAGTTTTGTCACCTTAACGAAACTGTTGGTTAACGTCAAACATACGTCATTTTGTAATGAAATTGTAAGTTAGACATCATTTAAGTGACATTTAAATAGCGTCTTTATGTACATTTATTTTGATTTTTGCCCTATTATCCATATTAGTCATAACGTTTGACGTTAAAGTGACATCAAACGCTACCGGCCACCGATCATTACCTATGACTATGAGTCTATGACTAACACTCATTGGTTTCAGAAACTAGTTCAGTTCTGTTCACTGGACGGTCAACGTCTGCTCGGAGCACTCTCAATAGTTCACTCACCGTTGAGGCTCCGCTGGTGCGACTGCACGAGCAGCTGGTGGAGCGTGGTGCCGCCGGCGATGCCGCGCGTCATGTTGCTCATGTTGCTCATGCTGTTTATGCTGTTCATGTTGTTTATCTGCAACCAGGACCAAGCCCGTCTTAAATTATGGGGCCCTAGTGTAAAAGAGTATACAGGATGTTTGGTAGCTAGTTCGACAGCTTTAAGGGGGTGATAGAGCAGCTTTTAAGCTATCGATTTAACCCCCATGTATGTTCAGAAATTGTTATTAGTTTCCGAGATATTGATCATTTTAATCGGAATTTTTGTCATTTTTCCTTATGTCCATGTTACAAAAAACCCCTAGGTTCATGTATTAATTCTTGTTTTTTTCAGTGTTGTTTTGTATGATTAGAATCACTATGAACTAAAGAAGTTTTTAAAGCTACATGAAATTTATTTTCATTACAACTTTTGGAGCAAACGCACAGAGTTACTTTCTCCATACTAAGAGAACCCCGCGTTTGTTTTTCACCTAGTATGGAAAAACAAACTTTGTGCGTTTACTACAAAAGTTGTAATGAAAATAAATTTCACGTAGCTATAAAAACTTGTTGTAACATTCAAATCGGTCAGTATGGGAAAGTCTGAATAAGACCTAAGAAGATCTGGTCGATTTGTACCCATTTTTGACGACGCGCTGGCCTAGTTGGTAGTTACCCTGCCTAAGAAGCTAGCGTCCCTGAGTTCGAATCCCGGTAAGGGCAGATATTTATATCGTTGTCTAGTACCCATAGTACAGTCACCACCCGCGAATGTTACGCCACTTGCCACTCTTCTTAATTTAGCCGTGTACTACACTCGGGTAATATGTCAAGTCGGCTGTCAACCCAAAATGCATTACACGGTTAAATTAAGAAGAGTGGCAAGTGGCGTAACATTCGCGGGTGGTGACTGTACAAGCCTAGAGCTTAGTTTGGGACTAGGTCAATTGGTGTGACATTGTCACCTGATATTGAATTATTAATTTTCACAAGGACTCCAAAATTATGCTGGGACTCTTGGGCAGACAACAAGTTGGGTCCCGGGTGGTCACAGTTACTGTGCCCGACATAAATGTTTTGAGAATAAATGTGACAGTAGGGTAAATCGTCAGTAACTGGCCACTTTAGAAAGTGTCATTTAGTTACTAGCCACCAAATTTCTTACTGACGCTGTTAGTAACGATACTTGGACAGTACTCCGGGTAATAACTCAAGATCAAGGTATTCTAGTTTAATCGCAAAAATGTGAGCAAATAGGGTAAATCGCCTATTACTGGCTACCCTCCTGTAACTGGCCACTTTGCAATAAAATGTATAAAGCAAGAGATTTGCTCACATTTTTGCGATTAAACTAGAATACCTAGATCCTGAGTTACTTACCCGGAGTACTGTCCAAGTCTCTCTTCTAACAGCGTCAGTAAGAAATTGGATGGCTAGTAACTAAATGACACTTTCTAAAGTGGCCAGTTATTGACGATTTACCCTATCTTTCTTAACTCATTTTATTGCAAAGTGGCCAGTTACCGGGGGGTGGCCACTTACTGACGATTTACCCTAATTGTCGGTCCTTCGGCCCCCCTGAGGCCCTGGGCACGGACCCCGCGTGCCCGTGGTAAAGACGGTATTGACCAGAACAGTACGACAATAACGAGTACGTAACGGCACACAAAGGGGCTAAATAGACAAGTTTCTATATGGACACTCAAGTATGCTTCATGTTCTAAATTCGTCCCTCGTTTCAAAAGAGCCTTCGTTATGAGACGGTTGCATAAAATGTTATCTAAAGTCTAAAACCAATTCGCACGCTACAATGTGTGTATTAATAACTTACCGAGTTAGGCATTTGCTGCCGCTGTTGAGAATGTAGGAACTGACGGACGCTGCCCGACATTTGCTGGAACAATAATATTTATTTAATTAATTTGACGACGCAGTTTGGTTGTGATATTACCTACCTACGAAGCTAGAAGTCCCGGGTTCGATTCTCGGCAAGGGTAAATATTCGTGGGATGGGCACGAGTTAAAATATAATATACAATAAATATATATTTTTGTATGTTTGTAACAAATTAACTCAAAAACTACAAGACCAATAATGGACGTAGTTTTGCAAACAGGAACCAACCCACAGTATTCAGTGTTACAGTTGATTTGCATTGTCAAATCTTTGTGGGTTGGTTCCCGTTTGCAAAACTACGTCCAACTTCAAAAATTATTTCACTATTAGAATGTAACATTTTCCCTGAGTAACATGGGCTATGTTTTGTTTTTCTGCGCGGACGGAGTCGCGGGCAACAGCTAGTTGAAAAGTAAAAGTAAGTCTCCTTTGCGTTGAATTTGCTATTCCTAACATTGGAGGTAGTTGCCATCCATGTGGCGTTCGCTCCACCCAGCATGTAGGTAGGTACAGTAGACCACAATTTCAATGGCGTGTCATGATTGTCATGAATGTTGGTTCGCGCAGACACGAACAACGATTCCGATGACTTCCGAAAGCACGATTAAAACCCACGATCACACTTGTACGTGATACTTATAAGGTGCAAATTAAAATGCATCTATTTTTTCCATTTCACTCACGGCTGACTGAATGACACGCGGGCGCGCGTCAACATGGCGTCACTACAACCAATAATAGCACAGAATACAACCGCGCAACGCGTGGGCCATGCTGATTGGTTCCCTAGTTTCGAAAATTCGTCAGGGTACATCGGTAAGTCATATCCAGTGTTCGGAATTTTCACGGCAAAACAAAAGACTGTCGCAAATTTACTAGGGTAAGAAATAATTTTTTATCGATATCGAGAATTACTATGGAATATTTTATAATTTAAAATATTATGCAAAAAAAAAAACAGTAATTCACAGATTATTCAGAGTAAAAGTTATTATTTAAGCCTTAACGACATCTTCTCAGGCTTTATAAACGGAACCGTTTACTCCCAGAGAACGTCGAAAAATTAATGACTATCTACTCTTATCACTATCAGAAACCAAATAAAATGGCATGTGCTGCTGTGTGTACTGATGTGGATTTTGAAGAAGAAATTGAATCTGTTTCGATATAACTTTACACAAACCTAATGTATTTTATAATATATTTATATTTATTTGGTGGACCATTATTTATTTTACCATCATCGATATCGATGAAAAAAATTTTCTTACCCTAGTAAATTTGCGACAGTCTTTTGTTTTGCCGTGGAAATTCCGAACTCTGGCCATATCAGTTGTGTTTTACTGTATACGTAATTCAATAAATAAACCGGACAGTTACCTGTTGCTGGTAGTGGTGCTGGTACTCCGCGGGGGACGGCGCGTAGCCCATGGGCGGCGCGGCGCCGCTCTGGTTGCCCTGCAACGTTCAATTAATAAATAAATAATAATACAGTGTGTATTCAATTCAGCTGTCATGTAGTGACAGGTACTATACAAGGATTCGTTCCACCTAGACAACTGATAAGCTAACAAACAAGCTATGATCAAGGGAGAAAATGTTTTTTTTTATGGTATAGAGAAGACAAACGAGCACACAGGCCACCTGACGGTAAGTGGAAACTGTGACCCATAGACATTCGCATTCACAAGACTGCAATGCAATCCTAAGACTGCCAATGCGTTACCAACCCTGAGGACTAAGATGGAATGCCTCTATGCTAGTCATTTCACCGTCTGTCTTATCCCCAAACCGGAACACAACAATGCGAACACTGCTGTTTGGCGGTAGGTTAATGGATAAGATGGTGGTAGCGATCCGGACGGACCCTGCACAAGGTCCTGTTTTCGCAGTAAAGTGGCACTTTAATAATTAAGTTTTTGATTATTCAATAAAACTTATTTTTTATTTCGATACTTTCATACTTAAATAATTTAAGACACTAACTTTCTATTTTCCGATGGTAAAAATATGTTTCAGTTGGTAACGGTACCTGTAACAGTGTAGAACACGACAAAACAATATTGCTTTTGACGTGTTATCGTATTGTATTTAACTCGCCCACCATAACTGTCAAGGACAGCTCGACCAACTTATCTGTGAACTGAAAGGTGGCGTCACCGTCGTTTCAGTTAGGTTGGTCGAGCTGTAAATGAGAGCACTCAAGCGATCAAAACGTTGACAAGACGGAACGTCAAAAACAATAAGGTTTTAGGTTGCGCCCACACCGCTGCTTAACGGTGCGTATATTACGGTGCGTCAAAAACGGCGCCGTGTTGTTACTATGCCCCGTCTTTTGTTTACGCAACCGTAATATACGCACCGTTAAGCCTCCTCGCACCTCCGCCCTGTATAAACTGGCTGGGACTTGACATTACACTCATATGTAATGACAAGTCAATACTGAAATATTGGCATTTTGTCGGTTTGACATGTTCAGGTTTAGTGGGAACGGAGTCTGTAGTCTAAAGCCTCCCTCCCCGCTCCCCCCGCACGACGATCGCGCTATAACTTGTCGCGCGCCTCGTACCTTGACGATGGGGCGGCCCTGCGGCACCTTCTGCGGCGCCGCCCACTGCTGCTTGGGGCTCGGTGCGTCGCATTCCTTGTCCGCTGTCATCTTACGTAGCACCTGCAACCAGCCAACCATTGTACAAAATACATCAAACAAAAGACACGTTGCGTTGGCCTAGTTGGTAGTGACACTGCCTTCAAAGCTAGCAGTCCCGGGTTCAAATTCCGGTAAGAGCAGGTATTTGTATTATGAGAGCTAGTATATGTTCCAGATTTTTTAATGATTTCTATGTCGTTCATTGAATACAAAACGGACACATTTCAAAATGAGTCAGTGTTGCGTTTTAAAATTAGAAGCTATTCGTATAAGATTTCTAATGCAAGAGCAAATTATTTTGGAATGTGTCAGTTTTGTATTCAATGAGCGATGTATTTAAGTAGATATGCATTTTTCGTTATCGTTATCTAGTCCCCACAGCACAAGGCTTGAGCTTAGTTTGGGACTAGGTCCTGTAGGATTTATTAATTGAAGGATCACGAACAGGACTATAATGCTTACATTTAAGAGATTGCATGGTCAAAAATAAACGCTACATGATTTGTGTCACATTGTCTCGACATAAGTATTTTAAAATTTAAATGATGAATAAATGCATTCGTCTAAGTAGTGATTTTGTATCCTCGCCAACTGTGGACTAATAATTCGTCAGTTAATTAATTTTTTCTCCACAAACTTTGAAAAAACGGATATAGTCGTCCACACAGTCATCCGATAGAAAGTCTGCAGTCTGTTCGGAATATGGGGTGGTGACAGAGCCGGCAAAATGCAACACGGCAAAAATATGGTTATAGTTGGTATAGTTACGCCACCGCGTGATTGTACGTATGTATGTATAATAATAACAGATATTCGCAGCTTTAGTATTAAAGTGACCTAATTCAACATTTTCATCTTTCGACATCGAGTCATAAATTTATTACTATAGAGACCTAACTCGAAATCCTAATTTTTGTGAATTAGGTCACTTTAATTCTAAAGATGCATATTATGTGTGTAAAGGAGATAGATAAAGTACGGCATACTGACAGATGTGGGTGTGAAGGAGATGGGCGTCTTGCTGGGCGCGTCGTGCCGGCGGCGGTAGTTCTCGCGCTGCTCCTCGAGCTTCTTCTTGATGAGCGCGCTCTGCATGATGGACTGCGTGTGCACCTGCAGCTCGCGCGGGGAGGGGATGCGCTGCGGGACACCTGCCGGGATATGCACACGTTACTCTCTTGTAAACTATGATGTCCTGGTAGCTGGTGAGAAACGTTTAGTCGATATTATACACTCACTGGCAAAAATACCAGCCCACCCGTCTTTTGTTTATACACTTACTAGCAAACTAACTACTAGCACTTACTTTGCGGGTGGTAGGACCTTGTGCAAGGTCCGTCCGGATCGCTACCACCATCTTATCCATTAACCTACCGCCAAACAGCAGTGTTCGCATTGTTGTGTTCCGGTTTGGGGATAAGACAGCCGGTGAAATGACTAGCATAGAGGCATTCCATCTTAGCCTCAGGGTTGGCAACGCATTTGCAGTCTTAGGATTGCATTGCAGTCTTGTGATTGCGAATGTCTATGGGTCACAGTTTCCACTTACCGTCAGGTGGCCTGTGTGCTCGTTTGTCTACTCGATGCCATAAAAAAAAACGCACATTTAATGCAAAACGGACACATTCCAAAATAATTTGCTCTTGTATTAAAAATCTTATACGAATAGATACTAATTTTAAAATGCAACACTAACTCATTTTGAAATGTGTCCGTTTTGTATTCAATGAACGAAATATAACTTCTTAAGGCAGAGGGCAACTTAAAAAATACTGAACGAATTTCGATGA
Source organism: Acleris laterana (assembly GCA_963966035.1). NCBI lineage: Eukaryota > Metazoa > Arthropoda > Insecta > Lepidoptera > Tortricidae > Acleris > Acleris laterana. The sequence continues at coordinate 14,063,441 of OZ014457.1, read as the reverse complement.
AGCTTGTAGTGTTTTCTTGCTAATTAACCTAAGTCCAAAATGGCTACCATATAATATCACTACATAGTATAAAACAAAGTCGCTTCCCGCTGTCTGTCTGTCCCTATGTATGCTTAGATCTTTAAAACTACGCAACGGATTTTTATGCGGTTTTTTTTGATAGATAGAGTGATTCAAGGGAAGGTTTTTATGTATAAGAAACTCTGTTTTATGTACGGATTTTACAAAAATCGCACATAAACCGAAGCGAAGCGAGGGCGGGTCGCTACTTACATATTAAGGTTGTGGCTCTTTCCAAAGGATCCCAATTGATTCATATCTTTGAAAGTCGTATAAAATCGAATTATTTACTACGAACGAGTAATTTATGGATCTTTTAGGTTCCTTTCGAAAGAAATACGACCTTTAAATAGAATACTTGGAGGTCATTTTGAACCTAGGTTAATTGGCAGAAAATACTTTCAAGTTACTCTCTGCTTTAAGAAATTATATTTGTTGGTAATTGTATGAATGAACAAAAGACGAGTGGGCGGGTGTTTTCGCCGGCGAGTGTAGTTTATCTCTTTTTAAATTGAGATGTACACGTGTCAAATATTATACTGCCGTAATATCGGTTTGTTACATTATTGACACAAAAGCATTTCATAGTGGCGACTTTTTACAACGCGTTCTTTCATAATAATTAATCTTATTAATCGCTTTTCTTTATGTAGCGACTTATTGATTACACATAAGTTTTTATGTTCGTGATTATATTCCGTCATAGTCATAATTTTTCACAACATTAATTACATCGTAATACGTAGGTAGGTTAGGTTAGGCTCGTTTTTATATCAGGCCCGATTAACCCAGAAATTGAAGATCGGAAAGCGGAGCTCCGTCGACTCTATCAAATTAGATTTTCGGTATGGGAAAAATTGCTACTAATTATGTAATATACTGGTAATTCCAACGATTAAATAAGCAAGAACATTAAATAATGCTCTTAGAAAAAACGCTACTTGCTATAGTGAAAGAACGCGATGTGAAAAATAGCAAATCGTAGAATGCTTCGCCTTCTACATTGGAGTCAGCTGCATTTTTTGTTGCTACGGCAGTATATTGAAACGTTACCGTTGCTGCGCTTGCAAAATTCGCTCCGCTTTTTTTTCTACAAGCATTTTTTTAAAGCTGATACAGATAAATCAAAATTAATAATCCGTTGCGTGAAAACTGATAATTTGACTACGACACTGGGACTCTATTCAACACGGTAGAACAATATTGCTTTTGACGCGGTTATAGTATTGTTTATCGGCCGCCATTCTGTCAAGTAAACAAGAGCTATCGTACAGTAGAACACAACTGATATGGCGTGTCGTGAATCTTCGTTCGCGCAGACACGAACAACTATTCCGATGATTTCCGAAAGCACGATTAAAACCCACGATCAGACTTGTACGTAATAGTTATAAGGTGCAAATTAAATTGCATTTATTTTTTCCATCGCACTCACGCACGTTTGACACGCGGGCGCGCGTCAACATGGCGTCAATAATAACCAATAATAGCACAGAATACAACCACGCAACGCTGATTGGTTCCCGCGCTTCGAATAAATGTCATCTGCGCAGGTACATCGGTAAGCCATATCGGTTATGTTTTACTGTAACGTTGACGATACGATAACACGTCAAAAGCAATATTGTTTTACCCTGTTGAATAGAGGCTGCGTAGTCTTGTCAGGCGTTTCTTAACAGAGAAGCAGATTATATTGATTGACACATTAACTCAGAACACATAAAAAAGTACAAAATGAAAGGAAAGCAAAATATAAAACATCAAGTGTGCAGTCGACCCTACATCACATGTGGCTTGACAACACCAAGTAAACGAAACGTAATTGGGATACACCTGTTTTTAACAATGTATAAAAAATTAATAACACCAATTGACCATTTGTTACGGAACGGTAGGCTGAGTAACAAGACAATAAGGTATAGTCACGGTAAGAAAAGGTTCGTCACTTTTCGACTATTTTCCCGTAATGAAGGTCCAAAAGTGACAAATCTTTTTTTACCTTGACTATACAACTATATTCACTCTTAACGGCCGTTTAATAATAACTGTAAACTCTAATTTAACAACCAACGTACGTAAAACTAAGACTGATATGCTAATAAGACTAATAGCTCCAGCTTAAGACTGCGCCGAGCGTACGCCGGATGTAAAGTGGCGCCCTCATTACTTTTATTGTGTTTTCTAATAAACTAAAGTATTTTCTTGAAATTGGACGAAATGTTTTTGTACTACAAATGAAAACACAACTTATAGGATATATAATATAGTTTAATAACAATTCACCTTCGAGTTATCAACTTAACGGAAAAAAGTGGCCACCTTTTCCCGTTTAGCTGACTACTCAAAGTGTAATTGTTATTAAAGTTTATTACGTATCCCATAAATTGTGTTTTTACTTGCACTACAAAAACGTTTCGTCTGATTCCAAGGAAATTCTTTAGTTAATTAGAAAACACAATAATAGTAATGAGGGCGCCACTGGACGCTCGGCGTTTTTAGCTTTCGGAAAAATTAAAATTCGGACAAATGAATATTCGTAAAAAAGGTAATTGAGAATTGTAAGATGTTCCCGTATGATTTTCTTTGACACTCGCGTAGTGCCACGATAATTGTTGTGGCAATCCGAGTAGTTGGTTAAGGTGTATCCCAACGTGTGACGCCTGCGGCCGTACCTGGGTGGTGCACCGCCAGCGTGTTGGGGCTGGTGGGCACGGCGGGCGACGCGCAAAACGCTGCTCCGGGCAAGCACAATTTCGAGACACGTTATTAGCCAATAGGAATTTTGTTGATGCGGTAACTAAAGCGGTTAGTATTCCACTAGTCGCGAAATGATTCGTTTAGTTCAACGTAATCTTGCAATGTAACAAGTTACGGAGGGCACGTGCTATTATAGTGTAAAGCAGGGGTACGTATCATAATAAATAAAGTTCAAAATACATAATGGGTCATAATACATATTGGTCATAATATATAATGGTTTTATTTCTGAATCCGTAAATATTTCAGATTTTTTTTAAAAGCCCATCGTATAGAACCCATTTGGTTAGGTTAGGTTTTTTTATAACAATCCTGAAAAGTTTACGGTTTCAGAAATAAAACCTTTATATCTTATGATTATGACCATTATGTATTTATGACCCATTATGTATTTTGAACTTTACATATTATGATACGTACCCGTAAAGCAGACTAATGCTCAATTCCAATATTCAAACCAGAGGTAGATTTTTTGAAAAGGGCCTTATAAAAATTTTGCGATATTGAAACTTACAGTAACGAAACCTATCTAAGGTTAGGTTAGAATATAAACGGAAGTTATAATCATACGTCGTTATCGCGGGTACAAAAACGATTTGACAGTACAGAAAGATTATGAAAAACAAGCAATAACAGACGCGAAACTCATTTTGAGGAACATCTATGCCTACTCCTACGAGTTTAAAATGTATCACACATTAGGTATTTCTAATACCCAACCTCCATACTTGACTTGATTACCAATACAACTTAAATAGATTAACTATGCAGTCGCAATGCAAACTCTTTAATAATTTTTCCTATTTGACATTGTCATTTGTTAGTAAGTACATTATCAATTATCCGTACTGATAACTGTGTGTAATATATTTATTGCCGAGTGCTTTTAAAATGCCGCGAAGGAAAAAAACGTGCGATGAATTTGTGGAGTTGTGGACAAAGGATTATCCTGAATTACAGGCTCGCGATACAAAATTATATTGCACTAGGTGCAATGTTAGTTTCCCCCAGAGAAAAGCTTCTATTGTATTTTTTATTGATCTTTTCTAGAGAAAACCCTCCACATGTAAAGAGCTTCTTAGATGTTTAGTCGCTGTAGGCAGAATACGTCCGTTTCTACCAAATAGACATTCTGTTTTATCTGCTCTTTATCTGATTGGTAATTGCACCCGCGATAACGACGTATGGTTATAATCAACGCGAGAGCTCCGAGGAATCTCAAGAAATTGATTTAGTGCAGTGATATAGTCCATACTAGCTTCTGCCCGCGACTCCGTCCGCGTGGAACTCATTTATATCGTAGCTCCATACAAATTTTCACCCTCTATTTCACCTCCTAAGGGGATGATTTTCGGGATCAAAACTATTTTATGTCCTTTTCCGGGACTCAAACTATCTCTATACCAAATTTCATATAAATCGGTTCAGCGGTTTAAGCGTAAAGAGGTAACAGACAGACATAAACAGACACACTTTAGTATCGATTACGTTAGAGATATAGCCAACTAAGGCTATAAAGCCAACTCTCGTCTTCCTCCCAACTCCCGATTCCTTGGAACTTGCGCGAGGACTATAGATATTTTTTATGATTAGATTTTGAAGAATTACAGTGCTTAATGTATATGTAGAATGTAGTAGATTTGTATAATAGAAGACTAAAATTAAATGACGGCACATTAATGATTTCTAGAACTTGTTCGCTCGATGATGATGATTGATCTTGATGGTGATGGGAGGGTTTTAATTGGATCTGGGGGGTTATTATGACATTACTATGCAGTTCCTTTAACGGTGAGTGTAAAAGACAGAGCTATAGCAGTTATATATCTCTGTCCTTTTCTCTTAGCGTAAATTGAACTGCATAGCTATGTCATAATAACCCCCCTGTACTCAACCAAAATGCCTAACACAGGCTACTACTGGTGTCTGGCTCTAATATAGGAAGAGAAGGATGGTTATAATTAAGTCTTGTCGGTTACAAATCAACATGAAAAGCCATCTGTTAAGATGTATTCTTACATATATCTTCTAGGCTATATAGTATAAGACTTCACATTACTGTTCGGTCACTGTTCTACTAATGGACTGTCTAGAGTTAAGTTCTTTTTTCACTGTGCCGCCGCAGCCAGAGACTAAATACAAAATGTATAGAAGCGTCGCTTTGGCGGCGTCTCCTCCTCACGTTTTGTGTCTATATATTTAGTATGAAAGTTTGTTAAAGCGCAGTGTGTGTGTGTGTGTGTGTGTGTGTGTGTGTGTGTGTGTGTGTGTGTGTGTGTGTGTGTGTGTGTGTGTGTGTGTGTGTGTGTGTGTGTGTGTGTGTGTGTGTGTGTGTGTGTGTGCGTGCGTGTGTGGTACCGGGGTGCGGCAGCGGCGACAGGCGCAGCGGCTGGTGGTGCGGCACGACGAGGTGCTGCGCGGCGCCGGGCAGCGGGGAGCCGCCCAGCTGCTGCTGCGGGGGGGGGGACATTCAGATAAAGATAATAGTACATTGTGCATCACGGGTAGTAAGAAGGGAATTACTAACGAGTGTTAGAAGCCCGACGCCGAAGGCGGAGGGCTTTTAATGACTCGAGTTAGTAATCTCCTTACTGCCTGTGATACACACAATGGTTTTCATCACATTTTCGAGGAAAAAACACTTTAACTCTGCAAAATATACAGAAATAACTTTTGACGAACGGGAACGTAAATGGAAACGATATTTTTTTTGTGACCTCTACCACAGATAATAACTGCGTTTAGTTTCGACCTGGATTCGAGCCAGATTTAGCCAATTTGATAAAAATGTATAATTACTAAAATTAATGATAAATGTTGATATAAACTTGAAATAGGTATAAAGATAATGAAGTTTAATGAAGCGTATAGGTTTTGTGTCATGTAAGTTAGTCTATAGCTAATTTTTAAAGATGAAATTAGAAACCGATTTAATTTTTGGCTGAAAATTAAACCTCCTTAGTCAGAAATGATGTACGAAAGAGTTGCAAATTTTAAAAAGAAAATCATTACTCCCTAGGGATGACAAACTCGCCATAATTCCCGCGGGAACAATTTAGGCCATTGTCCTTCTGTATACAGGCATGGAATAACACCATTTACGAGCAAGTGTGATGAAAAGATATTTATTCAGTAAGTAAGTAGGCCGCACGGGCACTTTTTCATGACGGCTTCATCAACGGACTCCAAACAAATAACAACTTCTCAATTAGGTTATAACAAAAAAAATTAGATCCCGTGTCCATAAAATAAACACATGTGGGACCAGTACCATGAACCGATTTGGAAACCACTTTTTTTTTCAAAGTCCTAATGATGGAATCTACTAGAAATTAAGAAAAATCCCGATATATTAAAAACTTACATATAATGATTTTAGTATTTTCAGAAACAAATCAAGCATTTGCATTCGGAAAGTATCACTCAGAGGAACCTATGGTGAAGACCACAGATAGCCACCAAAACTTTGTTATGTGACGACAAAATATGTCGATGCCAAATTGTGACGAAACAAATTTTAATTGTAAGACCCACGTCAAATTCCGTTAGTTCGAAAAATAATCTTATATCGGTCAACTAAAGTCAAAAGTCACTTTGACAAATGTCCTAAATTTAAGACTGGGCCTTACAAGGATAATTTTAGTGCCACTTCACAAGAATCATCATAATAGTTATAAACTCGGAGAGTTTACTTGAGCATTCACTAGAACAATCGACGAAATGTGCATACCGATTGATTTTGCAATTCAAAGGAGTGAATCAACTTTTAAAGTACTCCTTTTCTTTTGTGGTATTAACACTTTCCTAATGACTTATGGTTAATAATGATGTATGAATATTAAAATCAGACCATCAAATATTTTTTAATCATCGATAAAACCGGGTAACTCAGGGGAAAATGCACTTTTTTCATACAAAACCTAGGGACAACATCGTCCCCTGCGTTGCCAACTATTTTATTGTTCAAAACTGTATTATTTTAAATTAAATAAGTTCAAATGTTACCCTACCTGTCTAATTAAATTAACATGTAAGCCATAATATATCGTAAGAAAATATATAGTTTTTCTAAAAACGTGTAATTTGTGAAAGTTGTCAAAAAAATAGGGAGTACCTTAAAAGTTGATTCACCCAAAGAACGAAATAATCTAACAAGTGACCCAACCACCCTTACAAGAACCTAGGCTTAAGTTTAACAGCAACAAGTGACCAGCACTAACTTGGCGCTGCTGCTGGTGCAGGCGGAGGATGGTGAGCAGCACCTCCCGGTGGCGCGACTGCAGCCCCGGGTTGCCCAGCTGCTGCATCAGGTTCTGGACGGTGATCTCGCCCGCTTTTAGTCCTGCGGCATATAAGGGTTTGTGTTACGTAATGGAGAAGACAGGTCAACATTAGGAGAAGAAGAGCTGAAGACAGAGCTCAGTGGCGTGCTATGGAGGAGGCCTATGTCCAGCAGTGAGCTGATGTGGGATGATGATGATGATGATGAAGGTAGTGTTGAACGAGAAATAGTTTATTGGTTAGGGAGGCAAACGAGCACACAGCCACCTGACTGATGATACGTAACCGAGTATGAGAGAGACAGTTCGTGATGGCATAAATGAAGTATTATAGAGTGATAGAGAGAATAATGTATGGTACAGTACTCCCAGCTTCTTAATAGAGTTCGGCTGGCTACTGCTAACACCCTTGCACTTGCAACTGACAGTATATCCGTCACTCGTGTTTCATATAAAAACGAAGATTGACGAACTACATTAAGAAAATAGAAGCACTGTACCGTGTATGTTAACCTTGAAATATGGATAGTAGGCACAATGTATGGTACCGTGTATGATGGTCTTGAAGTATGGATAAGGGAAACAATATATGGTACCGTGTATGATGATCTTGAGGTATGGATTAACGAAACCACGTATGGTACCGTGTATAATGGCCTTGTAATATGGATAGAGGGGACAATGTATGGTACCGTGTATCAATGTGTGGTCTTGAAGTATGGATAGGGGAAACAATGTATGGTACCGTGTATGATGAACTTGAAATATGGTTAGAGGGATCAATGTATGGTACCGGGAATGTTGGCGTTGAAGTATATATAGCGGGAACAATGTATGGTACCGTGTATGATGGCCTGCGCCTCGGGCCGCTGTAGCAGCTCGCGGTCGGCGGCGGACGGGCCGGGCGGCGCCGGCGGCAGCATCTCGCTCGCTTGTTGCTGTTGGTGCTGGTGCTGGAATCACAAACGAATCATACACAATCATACATAAACCCGGCTATTAGCGACGTACGTTGATTACAAACCTTCGGGCATTTTTGGATCATATAGCAAGACCAAAGATGGTTAGTATTAAGAATACAGTATCAACAAATGCTGAACAGAATAACGGAAAAGAGGATTTTGCTAGACGTAGAAGAAGAATTATGATAGGGCACCTGCTACGGTACAAACTTTTTTGACGCGTCTTCAGACAGGTACGAGTATATCAGGATTATTTATTGACATTGATGCAAGTTGCCGAAATTCTAGTCCAAGACGGATTGGATTGCGTCGATGTTAAAATTGGACACTTTTCGGGAACAACAAATTTATTTCCGGTTTGAATATTGAAAAACGGTACTAATTAGATATTAAGGCCACAGTTTACGTATACAGCCGCATGAAATAATGAAAAAAAAAAACTCTAAAGCGTGTCGCCTGTTGATTCACTGTGTTGATGTAGGAAAACGTATCGAAACTTTTATGTGGTCATCTTGCACCGTGTTATAAGTTATAAACAAATATAAGTAGGTGGGTTTTAGTTTTTTTTTCTCCTTTTTCTTCCTTTATCTCTCATGTTCATGTAAGATTTTTGCCATGTTTTCCTGCTGATCTACGCATGTTATTTGATATTATATTGAATTTAATATTTATTGCTTTATATAATGCTAGATTAAGTAGTACCATTGTAATATTTTTCCGGGTGGTAGGACCTTGTGCAGGGTCCGTCCGGATCGCTACCACCATCTTATCCATTAACCTACCGCCAAACAGCAGTGTTCGCATTGTTGTGTTCCGGTTTGGGGATAAGACAGCCGGTGAAATCACTAGCATAGAGGCATTCCATCTTAGTCCTCAGGGTTGGCAACGCATTTGCAGTCTTAGGATTGCATTGCAGTCTGGTGATTGCGAATGTCTATGGGTCACAGTTTCCTCTTACCATCAGGTGGCCTGTGTGCTCGTTTGTCTACTAGATGCCATAAAAAAAAAAAAAAAATATGTTTAAAAAAATGACTGACTGCTGAGTTTCTTGCGGCGTTTCTTCTCAGCAGTTTCTCCTCTTGGGAAGCGCTGGTAGATTCTTGACGTGTAAAAGTGCCCGTACGGCCTACTTACTGAATAAATGTATTTTATCTTTTTATCTTTTATCATACACAATCATACAGAAATACGGCTATTAGCGACGTATAAATCAAACCAATTATAATTTATTTCGAGCATTTTTGGATCATATAGCAAGACCAAAGATGGTTAGTATTAAGAATACACTATAAACAAATGCTGAACAGAAAAGATTATTTTGCTAGAAATAGAAGAGGAATTATGAACTTATTATTTATGGTTGCGTCGATGTTAAAATTGGACACATTTCGGAAACAACAAATTTATTTCCGGTTTGAATATTGAAAAACGGTGCTAATTAGATATTAAGACGCCAGTTTACGTATACAGCCGCATGAATATAATGAAAAAAAAAGATAACTCTAAAGCATGGCGCCTGTTGATTCACTGTGTAACATTTCTTAGGTATTCACTGTATACGCTGTTATCGTATGTAGTGTTCACGAGTGTTTGTGTCGTACCTGTTGGACTTGCAGCAGCTTGTAGAGCAGCTCCTGCGGGATGTGCGGCGGCTTCGGTGGCTGCTGCTGTTGTTGCTGCTGCTCCATGCTCTTGTTCAGCATCTGCGGGAGAGCACGGGTCAGCTAAGTACAGATGTGAATAATCCATTCCCATCGTTTTTGGTCGGATAACTTCGTATTTATCTTGCTTTCTCAGTTGTCTTATTGATGGGTACTGAAGGTAAATGAGAAAGCTAGATAAATACGAACTAATCCGACAAAAAACGATGGGAAAGCATTATTCACTACATTATGCAGTAACAAATCGTTGGTGATACTGCTAAACCTCTTAACTAACAAATGTAATGAGGGGCAAAATGCACCTTACTAATTAATTCCGTAAGGTGCATTTTACTTCCTATCATTTTGGTTAGTAATGCGGTTTATCACTGACGAAAAGTAAGATAAAACACTCCAACTCCTGCAGTCACCATGAATCAATGAGTCTTTCAAAGTTAAGAACATCCCGATGCTTTTATGATGAAGGAAAAACATCGTGAGGAAACCTTCTTATTCGAATAGCTGAGTATGTAAGAGGGTAATTGCAATTGTTTAGTCTAAAATATTTTTGCAAACGTTCTTTTAGGCTGAAATAAACGAATTTAAAAAACATCTATTGTGTGGATTAGTTAAGTGAGGCTTGGTATTGTTTTAAACTAATAAAAAAAACCGTTCCTATCAATTGTAAAACCAGTTTTTGACCAAAAATTATAATTATGAGGATAAACATGTTTATGCCATTCAATATGGACCCTAATTGCATACAAAATTCTAATCCCTAGGGGCACATCTGTATGATAAGATAATACACAGACAACACGGTCAATTCATTATCATCAGATGTCCATTTCAGGACAAAGGTCAAAATTATTGTGATATTTGCTTCAAGAGAAGTTTGCACTTTCAGGATTTTTTAAAATCAAGTCTTTAACCTAATTTACTGTTTAGGGAATGCAATTAGACCCGTTAATAACTGTTGTTGTATGAAAATAACCGGTTACAACCGGTTATTTGAATGCCCTATTACTGTTTCATCCATATAAAAATGATGAGTTAATAATGATGTAAATTATGATACTACGAGCGATATTTGGTAGTGCGTGTTAGGACCGGTGTGGGTACCTGCAGCAGGCTCATGGGCGGCGGCGGCTGCGCGCGCGGCGGCGGCTCGGCCGCGGCCGGCACGGCGTGCCCGCCCGACACCTGCGCCAGCTGACG